>CAWUDS030000567.1:0-25974 GCA_963859935.3 Lathyrus sativus | reverse complement strand
CAAGCATCTGTTAAACAAACAGGCATCGAAACCGAAGGGCGGCTCAACCCGAATTTGATAAGAACATCTAACCGCACCATCAGGCATCTGTAAAACAAACAGGCATCGAACCCGAAGGCCGACTCAACACGAAGTTGAGAGGAACATCTGACTTCGGTGTCAGGCATCTGTTAAACAAACAGGCATCGAACCCGAAGGTCGGCTCAACATGAAGTTGAGAGGAACATTTCACTTCACTGTCAAGCATCTGTTAAACAAACAGGCATCAAATCCGAAGGCCGGCTTAACCCAAAGTTGAGAAGAACATCTGACCTCACTGTCAAGCATCTGTTAAACAAATAGGCATCGAACCCGAAGGGCGGCTCAACCCGAAGTTGCTAAGAACATCTGACCGCACCGTCAGGCATCAGTTAAACAAACAGGCATCGAACCCGAAGGCCGGCTCAACACGAAGTTGAGAGGAACATCTGACTTCGGTGTCACGCATCTGTTAAACAAACAGGCATCGAACCCGAAGGCCGGCTCAAAACGAAGTTGAGAGGAACATCTGACTTCGGTGTCAGGCATCTGTCAAACAAACAGGCATCGAACCCCGAAGGGCGGCTCAACCCGAAGTTGATAAGAACATCTGACCGTGCCATCAGGCATCTGTTAAACAAACAGGCATCGAACCCGAAGGCAAGCTCAACAAGAAGTCGAAAGGAACATTTGACTTCACTATCAAGCATCTGTTAAATAAACAGTCATCAAATTCGAAGTCCAGCTCAACCCGAAGTTGAGAAGAACATCTGACCTCACCGTAAAGCATCTGTTAAACAAATAGACATCGAACCCGAAGGGGAGCTCAACCCAAAGTTGATAAGAACATCTGACCGCACCGTCAGGCATCTGTTAAACAAACAGGCATCGAACCCGAAGGCCGGCTCAACACGAAGTTGAGAGGAACATCTGACCTCGCCGTCACGCATCTGTTAAACAAACAGGCATCGAACCCGAAGGTCGGCTCAACATGAAGTTGAGAGGAACATTTGACTTCACTGTCAAGCATCTGTTAAATAAACAGGCATCAAATCCGAAGGTCGGTTTAACCCAAAGTTGAGAAGAACATCTGACCTCATTGTCAAGCATCTGTTAAACAAACAGGCATCGAAACCGAAGGGCGGCTCAACCCGAATTTGATAAGGACATCTGACCGCACCGTCAGGCATCTGTTAAACAAACAGGCATCGAACCCGAAGGCCGACTCAACACGAAGTTGAGAGGAACATCTGACTTCGGTGTCAGGCATCTGTTAAACAAACAGCCATCGAACCCGAAGGCCGGATCAAAACGAAGTTGAGAGGAACATCTGACTTCGGTGTCAGGCATCTGTTAAACAAACAGGCATCGAACCCGAAGGGCGGCTCAACTCGAAGTTAATAAGAACATCTGACCGCACCGTCAGGCATTTGTTAAACAAACAGGCATCGAACCCGAAGGCCGGCTCAACACCAAGTTGAGAGGAACATCTGACCTCGGTGTCAGGCATCTGTTAAGGAAACAGGCATCGAACCCGAAGGTCGGCTCAACCTGAAGTTGAGAGGAACATTTAACTTCACTGTCAAGCATCTGTTAAATAAAAAGGCATCAAATCCGAAGGCCGGCTCAACCCAAAGTTGAGAAGAACATCTTACCTCACTGTTAAGCATCTGTTAAACAAACAGGCATCGAACCCGAAGGGCAGCTCAACCCGAAGTTGATAAGAACATCTGACCGCACCTTCAGGCATCAGTTAAACAAACAGGCATCGAACCCGAAGGCCGGCTCAACACGAAGTTGAGAGGAACATCTGACTCCGGTTTCAGGAATCTGTTAAACAAACCGGCATCGAACCCGAAGGTCGGCTCGACATGAAGTTGAGAGGAACATTTGACTTCAATGTCAAGCATCTGTTAAACAAACAGCCATCAAATTCGAAGTCCGGCTCAACCCGAAGTTGAGAAGAACATCTTACCTCACCGTCAAGCATCTGTTAAACAAACAGGCATCGAACCCGAAGGGCGGCTCAACCCGAAGTTGATAAGAACATCTGACCGCACCGCAACACATCTGTTAAACAAACAGGCATCGAACCCGAAGGCCGGCTCAACACGAAGTTGAGAGGAACATCTGACCTCACCGTCACGCATCTGTTAAACAAACAGGCATCGAACCCGAAGGTCGGCTCAACATGAAGTTGAGAGGAACATTTGACTTCACTGTCAAGCATCTGTTAAAAAAACAGTCATCAAGTTCGAAGTCCGGCTCAACCCAAAGTTGAGAAGAACATCTGACCTTACCGTCAAGCATCTGTTAAACAAACAGGCATCGAACCCGAAGGGCGGCTCAACCCGAAGTTGATAAGAACATCTGACAGCGCCATCAGGCATCGAACCCGAAGGTCGGCTTAACAAGAAGTTGAGAGGAACATCTGAACTCGGTGTCAGGCATCTGTTAAACAAACAGGTATCGAACCCGAAGGTCGGCTCAACATGAAGTTGAAAGGAACATTTGACTTCACTGTCAAGCATCTGTTAAATAAACAGTCATCAAATTCGAAGTCCGGCTCAACCTGAAGTTGAGAAGAACATCTGACCTTACCGTCAAGCATCTGTTAAACAAACAGGCATCAAACCCGAAGGGCGGCACAAAACTAAGTTGATAAGAACATCTGACCGCACCGTCGGGCATTTGTTAAACAAACAGGCATCGAACCCGAAGGTCGGCTCAACACAAAGTTGAGAGGAACATCTGACCTCGCCGTCACGCATCTGTTCAACAAACAGGCATCGAACCCGAAGGTCGGCTCAACAATAAGTTGGGGGAACATTTGACTTCACTGTCAAGCATCTGTTAAACAAACAGGCATCGAACCCGAAGGGCGGCTCAACCTGAAGTTGAGAAGAACATATGACCTCGCCTCCAGGCATCTGTTAAACTAATAGGCATCGAACCCGAAGGCTGGCTCAACACGAAGTTGAGAGGAACATCTGACCTCGCCGTCACGCATCTGTTAAACAAACAGGCATTGAACCCGAAGGTCGGCGCAACATGAAGTTTAGAGGAACATTTGACTTCACGGTCAAGCATCTGTCAAACAAAAAGTCATCAAATTCGAAGGCCGACTCAACCCGAAGTTGAGAAGAACATCTGACCTCACCATCAAGCATCTGCTAAACAAACAGGCATCGAACCCGAAGGGCGGCTCAACCCGAATTTGATAAGAACATCAGACCTCGCCATCAGGCATTTGTTAAACAAACATGCATCGAACCCGAAGGCCGGCTCAACACGAAGTTGAGAGGAACATCTGGCCTCGGTGTCAGGCATCTGTTAAACAAACAGGCATCTAACCCGAAGGTCGGCTCAACATGAAGTTGAGAGTAACATTTAACTTCACTGTCAAGCATCTGTAAACAAACAGTCATCAAATTCGAAGTTCGGCTCAACCCGAAGTTGAGAAGAACATCTGACCTCACCGTCAAGCATCTGTTAAACAAACAGGCATCGAACCCGAATGTCGGCTCAACATGAAGTTGAGAGGAACGTTTGACTTCACTGTCAAGCATCTGTTAAACAAACAGGCATCAAATCCGAAGGCCGGCTCAACCCAAAGTTGAGAAGAACATTTGACCTCACCGTCAAGCATTTGTTAAACAAACAGGCATCGAACCCGAAGGCCGGCTCAACACGAAGTTGAGAGGAACATCTGACCTCGCTCTCACGCATCTGTTAAACAAACAGGCATCGAACCCGAAGGTCGGCTCAACATGATGTTGAGAGGAACATTGACTTCACTGTCAAGCATCTGTTAAACAACCAGGCATCAAATTCGAAGTCCGCCCCAACCCGAAGTTGAGAAGAACATGTGACCTCACCGTCAAGCATTTGTTAAACAAACAGGCATCCAACCCGATGGGCGGCTCAACCCGAAGTTCATAGGAACATCTGACCGCACCGTCAGGCATCTGTTAAACAAACAGGCATCGAACCCGAAGGCCGGCTCAACACGAAGTTGAGAGGAACATCTGGCCTCGATGTCAGGCATCTGTTAAACAAACAGGCATCGAACCCGAAGGTCGGCTCAATATGAAGTTGAGAGGAACATTTAACTTCACTGTCAAGCATCTGTTATACAAACAGTCATCAAATTCGAAGTCCGACTCAACCCGAAGTTGAGAAGAACATCTTACCTCACCGTCAAGCATCTGTTAAAGAAACAGGCATCGAACCTGAAGGGCGGCTCAACCCGAAGTTGATAAGAACATCTGACCGCGCCATCAGGCATCTGTTAAACAAACAGGCATCAAACCCGAAGGCCGACTCAACACGAAGTGTAGAGGAACATCTGACCTCGTTGGCAGATATCTGTTAAACAAACAGGCATCGAACCCGAAGGTCGGCTCAACATGAAGTTGAGAGGAACATTTGACTTCACTGTCAAGCATCTGTTAAACAAACAGGCATAAAATCCGAAGGCCGGCTCAACCCGAAGTTGAGAAGAACATCTGACCTCACCGTCAAGCATCTGTTAAACAAACAGGCATCGAACCCGAAGGGCGGCACAAAACGAAGTTGATAAGAACATCTGACCGCACCGTCGGGCATCTGTTAAACAAACAGGCATCGAACCCGAAGGCCGGCTCAACACAAAGTTGAGAGGAACATCTGACCTCGCCGACACGCATCTGTTCAACAAACAGGCATCGAACCCGAAGGTCGGCTCAACAATAAGTTGACGGGGAACATTTGACTTCACTGTCAAGCATCTATTAAACAAACAGGCATCAAATTTGAAGGCCGGCTCAACCCAAAGTTGAGAAGAACATCTGACCTCACCGTCAAGCATCTGTTAAACAAACAGGCATCGAACCCGAAGGGCGGCTCAACCTGAAGTTGAGAAGAACATATGACCTCGCCTCCAGGCATCCGTTAAACTAACAGGCATCGAACCCGAAGGCTGGCTCAACACGAAGTTGAGAGGAACATCTGACCTCGCCGTCACGCATCTGTTAAACAAACAGGCATCGAACCGAAGGTCGGCGCAACATGAAGTTTAGAGGAACATTTGACTTCACTGTCAAGCATCTGTTAAACAAAAAGTCATCAAATTCGAAGGCCGGCTCAACCCGAAGTTGAGAAGAACATCTAACCTCACCATCAAGCATCTGCTAAACAAATAGGCATCGAACCCGAAGGGCGGCTCAACCCGAATTTGATAAGAACATCAGACCTCGCCATCAGGCATTTGTTAAACAAACAAGCATCGAACCCGAAGGCCGGCTCAACACGAAGTTGAGAGGAACATCTGGCCTCGGTGTCTGGCATCTGTTAAACAAACAGGCATCTAACCCGAAGGTCGGCTCAACATGAAGTTGAGAGTAACATTTAACTTCACTGTCAAGCATCTGTTAAACAACCAGGCATCAAATCCGAAGGCCGGCTCAAACCGAAGTTGAGAAGAACATCTGACCTAACCGTCAAGCATCTGCTAAACAAACAGGCATCGAACCCGAAGGGCGGCTCAACTCGAAGTTTATAAGAACATCAGTTCTCTCCATCAGGCATCTGTTAAACAAACAAGCATCGAACACGAAGGCCGACTCAACACGAATTTGAGAGGAACATCTGACCTCGCCATCAGGCATCTGTTAAACAAACAGGCATCGAACCCGAAGATCGGCTCAACGTGAAGTTGAGAGGAACTTATGACATCACTGTCAAGCATCTGTTAAATAAACAATCATCAAATTCGAAGTCCGGCTCAACCCGAAGTTGAGAAGAACATGTGACCTCACCGTCAAGCATCTGTTAAACAAACAGGCATCCAACCCGATGGGCGGCTCAACCCGAAGTTCATAAGAACATCAGACCGCACCGTCAGGCATCTGTTAAACAAACAGGCATCGAACCCGAAGGTCGGCTCAACACGAAGTTGAGAGGAACATCTGGCCTCGGTGTCAGGCATCTGTTAAACAAACAGGCATCGAACCCGAAGGTCGGCTCAGCATGAAGTTGAGAGGAACATTTAACTTCACTGTCAAGCATCTGTTAAACAAGCGGTCATCAAATTCGAATTCCGACTCAACCCGAAGTTGAGAAGAACATCTTACCTCACCGTTAAGCATTTGTTAAACAAACAGGCATCGAACCTGAAGGGCGGCTCAACCCGAAGTTGATAAGAACATCTGACCGCGCCATCAAGCATCTGTTAAACAAATAGGCATCAAACCCAAAGGCCGGCTCAACACGAAGTGTAGAGGAACATCTGAACTCGTTGTCAGGCATCTGTTAAACAAACAGGCATCGAACCCGAAGGTCGGCTCAACATGAAGTTGAGAGGAACATTTGACTTCACTGTCAAGCATCTGTTAAACAAACAGGCATAAAATCCGAAGGCCGGCTCAACCCGAAGTTGAGAAGAACATCTGACCTCACCGTCAAGCATCTGTTAAAAAACAGGCATCGAACCCGAAGGGAGGCTCAACCCGAAGTTGATAAGAACATATGACCGCACCGTCAGGCATCAGTTAAACAAACAGGAATCGAACCCGAAGGCCGGATCAACACGAAATTGAGAGGAACATCTGACCTCGCCCTCACGCATCTGTTAAACAAACAGGCATCGAATCTGAAGGTCGGCTCAACATGAAGTTGAGAGGAACATTTGACTTCACTGTCAAGCATCTGTTAAACAAAGAAGCATCAAATCCGAATGCCGACTCAACCCAAAGTTGAGAAGAACATATGACCTCACCGTCAAGCATTTGTTAAACAAACAGGCATCGAACCCGAAGGGCAGCTCAACCCGAAGTTGATAAGAACATCAGACCTCGCCATCAGGCATCTGTTAAACAAACAGGCATCGAACCCGAAGGCCGGCTCAACACGAATTTGATTGGAACATCTGACCTTACCGTCAAACATCTGTTAAACAAACAGGCATCAAACCCGAAGGGCGGCACAACCTGAAGTTGATAAGAACATCTGACCGCACCGTCGGACATCTATTAAACAAACAGGCATCGAACCCGAAGGGCGGCTCAACACAAAGTTGAGAGGAACATCTGACCTCGCCGTCACGCATCTGTTCAACAAACAGGCATCGAACCCGAAGGTCGGCTCAACAATAAGTTGACGGGGAACATTTGACTTCACTGTCAAGCATCTGTTAAACAAACAGTCATCAAATTCGAAGTCCGGCTCAACCCGAAGTTGAGAAGAACATCTGACCTCACTGTAAAGCATCTGTTAAACAAATAGACATCGAACCCGAAGGGCGGCTCAACCCGAAGTTGATAAGAACATCTGACCGCACCGTCAGGCATCTGTTAAACAAACAGGCATCGAACTCAAAGGCAGGCTCAACACGAAGTTGAGAGGAACATCTGACCTCGCCGTCACGCATCTGTTAAACAAACAGGCATCAAACCCGAAGGCCGACTCAACAAGAAGTTGAGAGGAACATCTGACTTCGGTGTCAGGCATCTGTTAAACAAACAGGCATCGAACCCGAAGGTCGTCTCAACATGAAGTTGAGAGGAACATTTGAATTCACTGTCAAGCATCTGTTAAATAAACAGGCATCAAATCCGAAGTCCGGCTTAACCCAAAGTTGAGAAGAACATCTGACCTCACTGTCAAGCATCTGTTAAACAAACAGGCATCGAAACCGAAGGGCGGCTCAACCCGAAGTTGATAAGAACATCTGACCGCACCGTCAGGCATTTGTTAAACAAACAGGCATCGAACCCGAAGGCCGGCTCAATACGAAGTTGAGAGGAACATCTGACTTCGGTGTCGGGCATCTGTTAAACAAACAACCATCGAACCCGAAGGCCGGCTCAAAACGAAGTTGAGAGGAACATCTGACTTCGGTGTCAGGCATCTGTTAAACAAACAGGCATCGAACCCGAAGGTCGGCTCAACATGAAGTTGAGAGGAATATTTGACTTCACTGTCAAGCATCTGTTAAACAAACAAGCATAAAATCCGAAGGCCGGCTCAACCCGAAGTTGAGAAGAACATCTGACCTCACCGTCAAGCATCTGTTAAACAAACAGGCATCGAACCCGAAGGGAGGCTCAACCCGAAGTTGATAAGAACATCTGACCGCACCGTCAGGCATCAGTTAATCAAACAGGCATCGAACCCGAAGGCCGGATCAACACGAAATTGAGAGGAACATCTGACCTCGCCCTCACGCATCTGTTAAACAAACAGGCATCGAATCTGAAGGTCGGCTCAACATGAAGTTGAGAGGAACATTTGACTTCACTGTCAAGCATCTGTTAAAAAAAGAAGCATCAAATCCGAATGCCGACTCAACCCAAAGTTGAGAAGAACATCTGACCTCACCGTCGAGCATTTGTTAAATAAACAGGCATCAAACCCGAAGGGCGGCTCAACCCGAAGTTTATAAGAACATCAGACCTCGCCATCAGGCATCTGTTAAACAAACAGGCATCGAACTCAAAGGCCGGCTCAACACAAAGTTGAGAGGAACATCTGACCTCGCCGTCACGCATCTGTTCAACAAACAGGCATCGAACCCGAAGGTCGGCTCAACAATAAGTTGACGGGGAACATTTGACTTCACTGTCAAGCATCTGTTAAACAAACAGTCGTCAAATTCGAAGTCCGGCTCAACCCGAAGTTGAGAAGAACATCAGACCTCACTGTAAAGCATCTGTTAAACAAACAGACATCGAACCCGAAGGGCGGCTCAACCCGAAGTTGATAAGAACATCTGACCGCACCGTCAGGCATCTGTTAAACAAACAGGCATCGAACCCGAAGGCTGGCTCAACACGAAGTTGAGAGGAACATCTGACCTCGCCGTCACGCATCTGTTAAACAAACAGGCATCGAACCCGAAGGCCGGCTCAACACGAAGTTTAGAGGAACATCTGACTTATGTGTCAGGCATCTGTTAAACAAACAGACATCGAACCCGAAGGTCGGCTTAACATGAAGTTGAGAGGAACATTTGACTTCACTGTCAAGCATCTGTTAAACAAACAGGCATAAAATTCGAAGGTCGGCTCAACCCGAAGTTGAGAAGAACATCTGACCTCACCGTCAAGCATCTGTTAAACAAACAGGCATCGAACCCGAAGTTGATAAGAACATCTGACCGCACCGTCAGGCATCAGTTAAACAAACAGGCATCGAACCCGAAGGCCGGATCAACACGAAATTGAGGGGAACATCTGACCTCGCCCTCACGCATCTGATAAACAAACAGGCATCGAATCTGAAGGTCGGCTCAACATGAAGTTGAGAGGAACATTTGACTTCACTGTCAAGCATCTGTTAAACAAAGAAGCATCAAATTCGAATGCCGACTCAACCCAAAGTTGAGAAGAACATCTGACCTCACCGTCAAGCATTTGTTAAACAAACAGGCATCGAACCCGAAGGGCGGCTCAATACGAAGTTGATAAGAACATCAGACCTCGCCATCAGGCATCTGTTAAACAAACAGGCATCGAACCCGAAGGCCGGCTCAACACGAATTTGAGTGGAACATCTTACCTCATCGTCAAACATCTGTTAAACAAACAGGCATCAAACCCGAAGGGCGGAACAACCCGAAGTTTATAAGAACATCTGACCGCACCATCGGGCATCTGTTAAACAAACAGGCATCGAACCCGAAGGCCGGCTCAACACAAAGTTGAGAGGAACATCTGACCTCGCCGTCACGCATCTGTTCAACAAACAGGCATCGAACCCGAAGGTCGGCTCAACAATAAGTTGACGAGGAACATTTGACTTCACTGTCAAGCATCTGTTAAACAAACAGTCATCAAATTCGAAGTCCGGCTCAACCCGAAGTTGAGAAGAACATCTGACCTCACTGTAAAGCATCTGTTAAACAAACAGACATCGAACCCGAAGGGCGGCTCAACCCGAAGTTGATAAGAACATCTGACCGCACCGTCAGGCATCTGTTAAACAAACAGGCATCGAACCCGAAGGCCGGCTCAACACGAAGTTGAGAGGAACATCTGACCTCGCCGTCACGCATCTGTTAAACAAACAGGCATCGAACCCGAAGGTCGGCTCAACATGAAGTTTAGAGGAACATCTGACTTCAGTGTCAGGCATCTGCTAAACAAACAGGCATCGAACCCGAAGGTCGGCTCAACATGAAGTTGAGAGGAACATTTGACTTCACTGTCAAGCATCTATTAAATAAACAGGCATCAAATCCGAAGGCCGGCTTAACCCAAAGTTGAGAAGAACATCTGACCTCACTGTCAAGCATCTGTTAAACAAACAGCCATCGAAACCGAAGGGCGGCTCAACCCGAAGTTGATAAGAACATCTGACCGCACCGTCAGACATCTGTTAAACAAACAGGCATCGAACCCGAAGGCCGGCTCAACACGAAGTTGAGAGGAACATCTGACTTCGGTGTCAGGCATCTGTTAAACAAACAGCCATCGAACCCGAAGGTCGGCTCAACATGAAGTTGAGAGGAACATTTGACTTCACTGTCAAGCATCTGTTAAATAAACAGGCATCAAATCCGAAGGCCGGCTTAACCCAAAGTTGAGAAGAACATCTGACCTCACTGTCAAGCATCTGTTAAACAAACAGGCATCGAAACCGAAGGGCGGCTCAACCCGAAGTTGATAAGAACATTTGACCGGACCGTCAGACATCTGTTAAACAAACAGGCATCGAACCCGAAGGCCGGCTCAACACGAAGTTGAGAGGAACATCTGACTTCGGTGTCAGGCATCTGTTAAACAAACAGCCATCGAACCCGAAGGCCGGCTCAAAACGAAGTTGAGAGGAACATCTGACTTCGGTGTCAGGCATCTGTTAAACAAACAGGCATCGAACCCGAAGGGCGGCTCAACCCGAAGTTAATAAGAACATCTGACCGCACCGTCAGGCATTTGTTAAACAAACAGGCATCGAACCCGAAGGCCGGCTCAACAAGAAGTTGAGAGGAACATTTGACCTCGGTGTCAGGCATCTGTTAAGGAAACAGGCATCGAACCAGAAGGTCAGCTCAACATGAAGTTGAGAGGAACATTTAACTTCACTGTCAAGAATCTGTTAAATAAACAGTCATCAAATTCGAAGTCCGGCTCAACCCGAAGTTGAGAAGAACATCTGACCTCACCGTCAAGCATATGTTAAACAAACAGGCATCGAACCCGAAGGGCGGCTCAACCCCAAGTTGATATGAACATCTGACCGCACCGTTAGGCATCTGTTAAGCAAATAGGCATCGAACCCGAAGGCCGGTGCAACAGGAAGTTGAGAGGAACATCTGACCTCGCCGTCACGCATCGGTTAAACAAACAGGCATCGAACCCGAAGGTCGGCTCAACATGAAGTTGAGAGGAACATTTGACTTCACTGTCAAGCATCTGTTAAACAAAAGGCATCAAATCCGAAGGCCGAATCAACCCAAAGTTGAGAAGAACATCTGACCTCACTGTTAAGCATCTGTTAAACAAACAGGCATCGAACCCGAAGGGCGGCTCAACCCGAAGTTGAAAAGAACATCTGACCGCACCTTCAGGCATCTGTTAAACAAACAAGCATCGAACCCGAAGGCCGGCTCAACACGAAGTTGAGAGGAACATCTGACTTCGGTTTCTGGTATCTGTTAAACAAACAGGCATCGAACCCGAAGGTCGGCTCGACATGAAGTTGAGAGGAACATTTCACTTCAATGTCAAGCATCTATTAAACAAACTGTCATCAGATTCGAAGTCCGGCTCAACCCGAAGTTGAGAAGAACATCTTACCTCACCGTCAAGCATCTGTTAAACAAACAGGCATCGAACCCGAAGGGCGGCTCAACCCGAAGTTGATAAGAACATCTGACCGCACCGCCAGACATCTGTTAAACAAACAGGTATCGAACCCGAAGGCCGACTCAACACGAAGTTGAGTGGAACATCTGACCTCGCCGTCACGCATCTGTTAAACAAACAGGCATCGAACCCGAAGGCCGGCTCAACACGAAGTTGAGAGGAACATCTGACTTCGGTGTCAGGCATCTGTTAAACAAACAGGCATCGAACCCGAAGGTCGGCTCAACATGAAGTTGAGAGGAACATTTGAATTCACTGTCAAGCATCTGTTAAATAAACAGGCATCAAATCCGAAGGCCGGCTTAACCCAAAGTTGAGAAGAACATCTGACCTTACTGTTAAGCATCTGTTAAACAAACAGGCATCGAAACCGAAAGGCGGCTCAACCCGAAGTTGATAAGAACATCTGACCGCACCGTCAGGCATCTGTTAAACAAACAGGCATCGAACCTGAAGGCCGGCTCAACACGAAGTTGAGAGGAACATCTGACTTCGGTGTCAGGCATCTGTTAAACAAACAGCCATCAAACCCGAAGGCCGGCTCAAAACGAAGTTGAGAGGAACATCTGACTTCGGTGTCAGGCATCTGTTAAACAAACAGGCATCGAACCCGAAGGGCGGCTCAACCCGAAGTTAATAAGAACATCTGACCGCACCGTCAGGCATTTGTTAAACAAACAGGCATCGAACCCGAAGGCCGGCTCAACACGAAGTTGAGAGGAACATCTGACCTCGTTGTCAGGCATCTGTTAAGGAAACAGGCATCGAACCTGAAGGTCGGCTCAACATGAAGTTGAGAGGAACATTTGACTTCACTGTCAAGCATCTGTTAAACAAACAGGCATCAAATCCGAAGGTCGGCTCAACCCGAAGTTGAGAAGAACATCTGACCTCACCGTCAAGCATCTGTTAAACAAACAGGCATTGAACCCGAAGGGCGGCTCAACCCGAAGTTGATAAGAACATCTGACCGCACCGTTAGGCATCTGTTAAACAAAAAAGCATCGAACCCGAAGGCCGGCTCAGCAGGAAGTTGAAAGGAACATCTGACTTCGGTTTCAGGCATCTGTTAAACAAACAGGCATCGAACCCGAAGGTCGTCTCGACATGAAGTTGAGAGGAACATTTGACTTCAATGTCAAGCATCTGTTAAACAAACAGTCATCAAATTCGAAGTTCGACTC
Organism: Lathyrus sativus; assembly: GCA_963859935.3. Lineage (NCBI taxonomy): Eukaryota > Viridiplantae > Streptophyta > Magnoliopsida > Fabales > Fabaceae > Lathyrus > Lathyrus sativus. The sequence goes on along the minus strand of CAWUDS030000567.1, from coordinate 12,926 downwards.
AACCCGAAGTTGAGAAGAACATCTTACCTCACCGTCAAGCATCTGTTAAACAAACAGGCATCGAACCCGAAGGGCGGCTCAACCCGAAGTTGATAAGAACATCTGACCGAGCCATCAAGCATATGTTAAACAAACAGGCATCGAACCCGAAGGCCGGCTCAACACGAAGTTGAGAGGAACATCTGACCTCGTTGTAATGTATCTGTTAAACAAACAGGCATCGAACCCGAAGGTCGGCTCAACATGAAGTTGAGAGGAACATTTGACTTCACTGTCAAGCATCTGTTAAACAAACAGGCATCAAATCCGAAGGCCGGCTCAACCATAAAGTTGAGAAGAACATCTGACCTCACCGTCAAGCATCTGTTAAACAAACAGGCATCGAACCCGAAGCGAGGCTCAACCCGAAGTTGATAAGAACATCTGACCGCATCGTCAGGCATCTGTTAAACAAACAGGCATCGAACCCGAAGGCCAGATCAACACGAAATTGAGAGGAACATCTGACCTCGCCCTCACGCATCTGTTAAACAAACAGGCATCGAACCCGAAGGTCGGCTCAACGTGAAGTTGAGAGGAACATCTGACCTCGCCGTCAGGCATTTGTTAAATAAACAGTCATCAAATTTGATGTCCGACTCAACCCGAAGTTGAGAAGAACATCTGAACTCACCGTCAAGCATCTGCTAAACAAACAGGCATCGAATCCGAAGGGCGGCTCAACCCGAAGTTGATAAGAACATCAGACCTCGCCACCAGGCATCTGTTAAACAAACAGGCATCGAACCCGAATTCCGGCTCAACACGAATTTGAGTGGAACATCTGACCTCGCCGTCAGGCATCTGTTAAACAAACAAGCATCGAACCCGAAGGTCGGCTCAACGTGAAGTTGAGAGGAACTTATGACATCACTGTCAAGCATCTGTGAAACAAACAGTAATCAAATTCGAAGTCCGGCTCAACCCGAAGTTGAGAAGAACATCTGACCTCACCGTCAAGCATCTGTTAAACAAACAGGGATTGAAGCCGAAGGGCGGCTCAACCCGAATTTGATAAGAACATCAGACCTCGCCATCAGGCATCTGTTAAACAAACAGGCATCGAACCCGAAGGCCGGCTCAACACGAAGTTTAGAGGAACATCTGGCCTCAGTGTCAGGCATCTGTTAAACAAACATGCATCTAACCCGAAGGTCGGCTCAACATGAAGTTGAGAGTAACATTTAACTTCACTGTCAAGCATCTATAAACAAACAGTCATCAAATTCGAAGTCCGGCTCAACCCGAAGTTGAGAAGAACATCTGACCTCGCCGTCAAGCATCTGTTAAACAAACAGGCATCGAACCCGAAGGGCGGCTCAACCCGAAGTTGATAAGAACATATGACCGAGCCATCAGGCATCTGTTAAACAAACAGGCATCGAACCCGAAGGTCGGCTCAACATGAAGTTGAGAGGAACATTTGACTTCACTGTCAAACATCTGTTAAACAAACAGGCATCAAATCCGAAGGCCGACTCAACCCAAAGTTGAGAAGAACATTTGACCTCACCGTCAAGCATCTGTTAAACAAACAGGCATCGATTCCGAAGGCCTGCTCAACACGAAGTTGAGAGGAACATCTGACCTCGCTGTCACGCATCTGCTAAACAAACAGGCATCGAACCCGAAGGTCGGCTCAACATGAAGTTGAGAGGAACATTGACTTCACTGTCAAGCATCTGTTAAAAACCCAGGCATCAAATCCGAAGGTCGGCTCAAACCGAAGTTGAGAAGAACATCTGACTTCACCGTCAAGCATCTGCTAAACAAACAGGCATCGAACCCGAAGGGCGGCTCAACCCGAAGTTGATAAGAACATCAGACCTCGCCATCAGGCATCTGTTAAACAAACAGGCATCGAACCCGAAGGCTGGCTCAACACGAATTTGAGAGGAACATCTAACCTCGCCATCAGGCATCTATTAAACAAACAGGCATCGAACCCGAAGATCGGCTCAACATGAAGTTGAGAGGAACTTATGACATCACTGTCAAGCATCTGTTAAACAAACAATCATCAAATTCGAAGTCCGGCTCAACCCGAAGTTGAGAAGAACATCTGATCTCACCGTCAAGCACCTGTTAAACAAACAGGCATCCAACCCGATGGGCGGCTCAACCCGAAGTTCATAAGAACATCTGACCGCACCGTCAGGCATCTGTTAAACAAACAGGCATCGAACCCGAAGGCCGGCTCAACACGAAGTTGAGAGGAACATCTGGCCTCGGTGCCAGGCATCTGTTAAACAAACAGGCATCGAACCCGAAGGTCGGCTCAACATGAAGTTGAGAGGAACATTTAACTTCACTCTCAAGCATCTGTTAAACAAACAGTCATCAAATTCGAAGTTCGACTCAACCCGAAGTTGAGAAGAACATCTTACCTCACCGTCAAGCATCTGTTAAACAAACAGGCATCGAACCCGAAGGGCGGCTCAACCCGAAGTTGATAAGAACATATGACCGAGCCATCGGGCATATGTTAAACAAACAGGCATCGAACCCGAAGGCCGGCTCAACACGAAGTTGAGAGGAACATCTGACCTCGTTGTAATGTATCTGTTAAACAAACAGGCATCGAACCCGAAGGTCGGCTCAACATGAAGTTGAGAGGAACATTTGACTTCACTGTCAAGCATCTATTATACAAACTGTCATCAAATCCGAAGGCCGCGTCAACCATAAAGTTGAGAAGAACATCTGACCTCACCGTCAAGCATTTGTTAAACAAACAGGCATCTAACCCGAGGCGAGGCTCAACCCGAAGTTGATAAGAACATCTGACCGCACCGTCAGGCATCTGTTAAACAAACAGGCATCGAACCCGAAGCCCAGATCAACACGATATTGAGAGGAACATCTGACCTCGCCCTCACGCATCTGTTAAACAAACAGGCATCGAACCCGAAGGTCGGCTCAACATGAAGTTGAGAGGAACATCTGACCTCGCCGTCAGGCATCTGTTAAACAAACAGTCATCAAATTTGATGTCCGACTCAACCCGAAGTTGAGAAGAACATCTGAACTCACCGTCAAGCATCTGCTAAACAAACAGGCATCGAATCCGAAGGGCGGCTCAACCCGAAGTTGATAAGAACATCAGACCTCGCCACCAGGCATCTGTTAAACAAACAGGCATCGAACCCAAATGCCGGCTCAACACGAATTTGAGTGGAACATCTGACCTCGCTGTCAGGCATCTGTTAAACAAACAAGCATCGAACCCGAAGGTCGGCTCAACGTGAAGTTGAGAGGAACTTATGACATCACTGTCAAGCATCTGTGAAACAAACAGTCATCAAATTCGAAGTCCGGCTCAACCCGAAGTTGAGAAGAACATCTGACCTCACCGTCAAGCATCTGTTAAACAAACAGGGATAGAACCCGAAGGGCGGCTCAACCCGATGTTGAGAAGAACATATGACCTCGCCGTCAGGCATCTGTTAAACTAACAGGCATCGAACCCGAAGGGCGGCTCAACACGAATTTGAGAGGAACATCTGACCTCGCTGTCAGGCATCTGTTCAACAAACAGGCATCGAACCCAAAGGTCGGCTCAACATGAAGTTGAGAGGAACATTTGACTTCACTGTCAAGCATCTATTAAACAAACAGTCATCAAACTCGAAGGCCGGCTCAACCCGAAGTTGAGAAGAACATCTTACCTCACCGTCAAACATCTGCTAAACAAACAGGCATCGAACCCGAAGGGCGGATCAACCCGAAGTTGATAAGAACATCAGACCTCGCCATCAGGCATCTGTTAAACAAACAGGCATCGAACCCGAAGGCCGGCTCAACACGAATTTGAGAGGAACATCTGACCTCGCCGTCAGGCATCTGTTAAACAAACAGGCATCGAACCCGAAGGTCGGCTCAATGTGAAGTTAAGAGGAACTTATGACGTCACTGTCAAGCATCTGTTAAACAAACAGTCATCAAATTCGAAGTCCGGCTCAATCTGAAGTTGAGAAGAACATTTGACCTCACCGTCAAGCATCTGTTAAACAAACAGGCATCGAACCCGAAGCGCGGCTCAAGCCGAAGTTGAGAAGCACATCTGACCGCACCGTCAAGCATCTGTTAAACAAACAGGCATCGAACCCGAAGGCCGGCTCAACACAAAGTTGAGAGGAACATCTGACCTCGCTGTCAGGCATCTGTTAAACAAACAGGCATCGAACCCGAAGGTCGGCTCAACATGAAGTTGAGAGGAAAATTTGACTTCACTGTCAAGCATCTATTAAACAAACAGTCATCAAACTCGAAGGTCGGTTCAACCCGAAGTTGAGAAGAACATCTGACCTCACTGTCAAACATCTGATAAACAAACAGGCATCGAACCCGAAGGGCGGATCAACCCGAAGTTGATAAGAACATCAGACCTCGCCATCAGGCATCTGTTAAACAAACAGGCATCGAACCCGAAGGCCGACTCAACACGAATTTGAGAGGAACATCTGACCTCGCCGTCAGGCATCTGTTAAACAAACAGGCATCGAACCCGAAGGCCGGCTCAACACGAATTTGAGAGGAACATCTGACCTCGCCGTCAGGCATCTGTTAAACAAACAGGCATCGAACCCGAAGGTCGGCTCAATGTGAAGTTAAGAGGAACTTATGACGTCACTGTCAAGCATCTGTTAAACAAACAGTCATCAAATTCGAAGTCCGGCTCAACCTGAAGTTGAGAAGAACATTTGACCTCACCGTCAAGCATCTGTTAAACAAACAGGCATCGAACCCGAAGCGCGGCTCAAGCCGAAGTTGAGAAGCACATCTGACCGCACCGTCAAGCATCTGTTAAACAAACAGGCATCGAACCCGAAGGCCGGCTCAACACAAAGTTGAGAGGAACATCTGACCTCGCTGTCAGGCATCTGTTAAACAAACAGGCATCGAACCCGAAGGTCGGCTCAACATGAAGTTGAGAGGAACATTTGACTTCACTGTCAAGCATCTATTAAACAAACAGTCATCAAACTCGAAGGCCGGTTCAACCCTAAGTTGAGAAGAACATCTGACCTCACTGTCAAACATCTGATAAACAAACAGGCATCGAACCCGAAGGGCGGATCAACCCGAAGTTGATAAGAACATCAGACCTCGCCATCAGGCATCTGTTAAACAAACAGGCATCGAACCCGAAGGCCGACTCAACACGAATTTGAGAGGAACATCTGACCTCGCCGTCAGGCATCTGTTAAACAAACAGGCATCGAACCCGAAGGTCGGCTCAACGTGAAGTTAAGAGGAACTTATGACGTCACTATCAAGCATCTGTTAAACAAACAGTCATCAAATTTGAAGTCCGGCTCAACCCGAAGTTGAGAAGAACATCTGACCTCACCGTCAAGCATCTGTTAAACAAATAGGCATCGAACCCGAAGCGCGGCTCAACCCGAAGTTGATAAGTACATCTGACCGCACCGTCAGGCATCTGTTAAACAAACAGGCATCGAACCCGAAGGCCGACTCAACAAGAAGTTGAGAGGAACATCTGACCTCACAGTCACGTATCTGTTAAACAAACAGTTATCGAACCCAAAGGTCGGCTCAACATGAAGTTGAGAGGAACATTTGACTTCACTGTCAAGCATCTGTTAAACAAACAGTTATAAAATTCGAAGTCCGGCTCAACCTGAAGTTGAGAAGAACATCTGACCTCACCGTCAAGCATCTGTTAAACAAACAGGGATCGAACCTGAAGGGCGGCTCAACCCGATGTTGAGAAGAACATATGACCTCGCCGTCAGGCATCTGTTAAACTAACAGGCATCGAACCCGAAGGCCGGCTCAACACGAAGTTGAGAGGAACATCTGACCTCGCTGTCAGGCATCTGTTAAACAAACAGGCATCGAACCCAAAGGTCGGCTCAACATGAAGTTGAGAGGAACATTTGACTTCACTGTCAAGCATCTATTAAACAAACAGTCATCAAACTCGAAGGCCGGCTCAACCCGAAGTTGAGAAGAACATCTTACCTCACCGTCAAACATCTGCTAAACAAACAGGCATCGAACCCGAAGGGCGGATCAACCCGAAGTTGATAAGAACATCAGACCTCGCCATCAGGCATTTGTTAAACAAACAGGCATCGAACCCGAAGGCCGGCTCAACACGAATTTGAGAGGAACATCTGACCTCGCCGTCAGGCATCTGTTAAACAAACAGGCATCGAACCCGAAGGTCGGCTCAACGTGAAGTTAAGAGGAACTTATGACGTCACTGTCAAGCATCTGTTAAACAAACAGTCATCAAATTCGAAGTCCGGCTCAACCCGAAGTTGAGAAGAACATTTGACCTCACCGTCAAGCATCTGTTAAACAAACAGGCATCGAACCCGAAGCGCGGCTCAAGCCGAAGTTGAGAAGCACATCTGACCGCACCGTCAAGCATCTGTTAAACAAACAGGCATCGAACCCGAAGGCCGGCTCAACACGAAGTTGAGAGGAACATCTGACCTCGCCGTCAGGCATCTGTTAAACAAACAGGCATCGAACCCGAAGGTCGGCTCAACATGAAGTTGAGAGGAACATTTGACTTCAATGTCAAGCATCTATTAAAGAAATAGTCATCAAATTCGAAGGCCGGCTCAACCCGAAGTTGAGAAGAATATCTGACCTCACTGTCAAGCATCTGCTAAACAAACAGGCGTCGAAACCGAAGGGCAGCTCAACCTAAAGTTGATAAGAACATCAGACCTCGCCATCAGGCATCTGTTAAACAAACAGGCATCGAACCCGAAGGCCGGCTCAACACGAATTTGAGAGGAACATCTGACCTCGCCGTCAGGCATCTAATAAACAAACAGGCATCGAACCCGAAGGTCGGCTCAACGTGAAGTTAAGAGGAACTTATGACATTACTGTCAAGCATCTGTTAAACAAACAATCATCAAATTCGAAGTCCGGCTCAACCCGAAGATGAGAAGAACACCTGACCTCACCGTCAAGCATCTATTAAACAAACAGGCATCCAACCCGATGGGCGGCTCAACCCGAAGTTCATAAGAACATCTGACCGCACCGTCAGGCATCTGTTAAACAAACAGGCATCGAACCCGAAGGCCGGCTCAACACGAAGTTGAGAGGAACATCTGGCCTCGGTGTCAGGAATCTGTTAAACAAACAGGCATCGATCCCGAAGGTCGGCTCAACATGAAGTTGAGAGGAACATTTAACTTCACTCTCAAGCATCTGTTAAACAAACAGTCATCAAATTCGAAGTTCGACTCAACCCGAAGTTGAGAAGAACATCTTACCTCACCGTCAAGCATCTGTTAAACAAACAGGCATCGAACCCGAAGGGCGGCTCAACCCGAAGTTGATAAGAACATATGACCGAGCCATCGGGCATATGTTAAACAAACAGGCATCGAACCCGAAGGCCGGCTCAACACGAAGTTGAGAGGAACATCTGACCTCGTTGTAATGTATCTGTTAAACAAACAGGCATCGAACCCGAAGGTCGGCTCAACATGAAGTTGAGAGGAACATTTGACTTCACTGTCAAGCATCTGTTATACAAACTGTCATCAAATCCGAAGGCCGCGTCAACCATAAAGTTGAGAGGAACATCTGACCTCGCCGTCAGGCATCTGTTAAACAAACAGTCATCAAATTTGATGTCCGACTCAACCCGAAGTTGAGAAGAACATCTGAACTCACCGTCAAGCATCTGCTAAACAAACAGGCATCGAATCCGAAGGGCGGCTCAACCCGAAGTTGATAAGAACATCAGACCTCGCCACCAGGCATCTGTTAAACAAACAGGCATCGAACCCAAATGCCGGCTCAACACGAATTTGAGTGGAACATCTGACCTCGCTGTCAGGCATCTGTTAAACAAACAAGCATCGAACCCGAAGGTCGGCTCAACGTGAAGTTGAGAGGAACTTATGACATCACTGTCAAGCATCTGTGAAACAAACAGTCATCAAATTCGAAGTCCGGCTCAACCCGAAGTTGAGAAGAACATCTGACCTCACCGTCAAGCATCTGTTAAACAAACAGGGATCGAACCCGAAGGGCGGCTCAACCCGATGTTGAGAAGAACATATGACCTCGCCGTCAGGCATCTGTTAAACTAACAGGCATCGAACCCGAAGGGCGGCTCAACACGAATTTGAGAGGAACATCTGACCTCGCTGTCAGGCATCTGTTCAACAAACAGGCATCGAACCCAAAGGTCGGCTCAACATGAAGTTGAGAGGAACATTTGACTTCACTGTCAAGCATCTATTAAACAAACAATCATCAAACTTGAAGGCCGGCTCAACCCGAAGTTGAGAAGAACATCTTACCTCACCGTCAAACATCTGCTAAACAAACAGGCATCGAACCCGAAGGGCGGATCAACCCGAAGTTGATAAGAACATCAGACCTCGCCATCAGGCATCTGTTAAACAAACAGGCATCGAACCCGAAGGCCGGCTCAACACGAATTTGAGAGGAACATCTGACCTCGCCGTCAGGCATCTGTTAAACAAACAGGCATCGAACCCGAAGGTCGGCTCAATGTGAAGTTAAGAGGAACTTATGACGTCACTGTCAAGCATCTGTTAAACAAACAGTCATCAAATTCGAAGTCCGGCTCAACCTGAAGTTGAGAAGAACATTTGACCTCACCGTCAAGCATCTGTTAAACAAACAGGCATCGAACCCGAAGCGCGGCTCAAGCCGAAGTTGAGAAGCACATCTGACCGCACCGTCAAGCATCTGTTAAACAAACAGGCATCGAACCCGAAGGCCGGCTCAACACAAAGTTGAGAGGAACATCTGACCTCGCTGTCAGGCATCTGTTAAACAAACAGGCATCGAACCCGAAGGTCGGCTCAACATGAAGTTGAGAGGAACATTTGACTTCACTGTCAAGCATCTATTAAACAAACAGTCATCAAACTCGAAGGCCGGTTCAACCCGAAGTTGAGAAGAACATCTGACCTCACTGTCAAACATCTGATAAACAAACAGGCATCGAACCCGAAGGGCGGATCAACCCGAAGTTGATAAGAACATCAGACCTCGCCATCAGGCATCTGTTAAACAAACAGGCATCGAACCCGAAGGCCGACTCAACACGAATTTGAGAGGAACATCTGACCTCGCCGTCAGGCATCTGTTAAACAAACAGGCATCGAACCCGAAGGCCGGCTCAACACGAATTTGAGAGGAACATCTGACCTCGCCGTCAGGCATCTGTTAAACAAACAGGCATCGAACCCGAAGGTCGGCTCAATGTGAAGTTAAGAGGAACTTATGACGTTACTGTCAAGCATCTGTTAAACAAACAGTCATCAAATTCGAAGTCCGGCTCAACCTGAAGTTGAGAAGAACATTTGACCTCACCGTCAAGCATCTGTTAAACAAACAGGCATCGAACCCGAAGCGCGGCTCAAGCCGAAGTTGAGAAGCACATCTGACCGCACCGTCAAGCATCTGTTAAACAAACAGGCATCGAACCCGAAGGCCGGCTCAACACAAAGTTGAGAGGAACATCTGACCTCGCTGTCAGGCATCTGTTAAACAAACAGGCATCGAACCCGAAGGTCGGCTCAACATGAAGTTGAGAGGAACATTTGACTTCACTGTCAAGCATCTATTAAACAAACAGTCATCAAACTCGAAGGCCGGTTCAACCCTAAGTTGAGAAGAACATCTGACCTCACTGTCAAACATCTGATAAACAAACAGGCATCGAACCCGAAGGGCGGATCAACCCGAAGTTAATAAGAACATCAGACCTCGCCATCAGGCATCTGTTAAACAAACAGGCATCGAACCCGAAGGCCGACTCAACACGAATTTGAGAGGAACATCTGACCTCGCCGTCAGGCATCTGTTAAACAAACAGGCATCGAACCCGAAGGTCGGCTCAACGTGAAGTTAAGAGGAACTTATGACGTCACTATCAAGCATCTGTTAAACAAACAGTCATCAAATTTGAAGTCCGGCTCAACCCGAAGTTGAGAAGAACATCTGACCTCACCGTCAAGCATCTGTTAAACAAATAGGCATCGAACCCGAAGCGCGGCTCAACCCGAAGTTGATAAGTACATCTGACCGCACCGTTAGGCATCTGTTAAACAAACAGGCATCGAACCCGAAGGCCGACTCAACAAGAAGTTGGGAGGAACATCTGACCTCACAGTCACGTATCTGTTAAACAAACAGTTATCGAACCCAAAGGTCGGCTCAACATGAAGTTGAGAGGAACATTTGACTTCACTGTCAAGCATCTGTTAAACAAACAGTTATAAAATTCGAAGTCCGGCTCAACCTGAAGTTGAGAAGAACATCTGACCTCACCGTCAAGCATCTGTTAAACAAACAGGGATCGAACCTGAAGGGCGGCTCAACCCGATGTTGAGAAGAACATATGACCTCGCCGTCAGGCATCTGTTAAACTAACAGGCATCGAACCCGAAGGCCGGCTCAACACGAAGTTGAGAGGAACATCTGACCTCGCTGTCAGGCATCTGTTAAACAAACAGGCATCGAACCCAAAGGTCGGCTCAACATGAAGTTGAGAGGAACATTTGACTTCACTGTCAAGCATCTATTAAACAAACAGTCATCAAACTCGAAGGCCGGCTCAACCCGAAGTTGAGAAGAACATCTTACCTCACCGTCAAACATCTGCTAAACAAACAGGCATCGAACCCGAAGGGCGGATCAACCCGAAGTTGATAAGAACATCAGACCTCGCCATCAGGCATTTGTTAAACAAACAGGCATCGAACCCGAAGGCCGGCTCAACACGAATTTGAGAGGAACATCTGACCTCGCCGTCAGGCATCTGTTAAACAAACAGGCATCGAACCCGAAGGTCGGCTCAACGTGAAGTTAAGAGGAACTTATGACGTCACTGTCAAGCATCTGTTAAACAAACAGTCATCAAATTCGAAGTCCGGCTCAACCCGAAGTTGAGAAGAACATTTGACCTCACCGTCAAGCATCTGTTAAACAAACAGGCATCGAACCCGAAGCGCGGCTCAAGCCGAAGTTGAGAAGCACATCTGACCGCACCGTCAAGCATCTGTTAAACAAACAGGCATCGAACCCGAAGGCCGGCTCAACACGAAGTTGAGAGGAACATCTGACCTCGCTGTCAGGCATCTGTTAAACAAACAGGCATCGAACCCGAAGGTCGGCTCAACATGAAGTTGAGAGGAACATTTGACTTCACTGTCAAGCATCTATTAAACAAACAGTCATCAAACTCGAAGGCCGGTTCAACCCTAAGTTGAGAAGAACATCTGACCTCACTGTCAAACATCTGATAAACAAACAGGCATCGAACCCGAAGGGCGGATCAACCCGAAGTTAATAAGAACATCAGACCTCGCCATCAGGCATCTGTTAAACAAACAGGCATCGAACCCGAAGGCCGACTCAACACGAATTTGAGAGGAACATCTGACCTCGCCGTCAGGCATCTGTTAAACAAACAGGCATCGAACCCGAAGGTCGGCTCAACGTGAAGTTAAGAGGAACTTATGACGTCACTATCAAGCATCTGTTAAACAAACAGTCATCAAATTTGAAGTCCGGCTCAACCCGAAGTTGAGAAGAACATCTGACCTCACCGTCAAGCATCTGTTAAACAAATAGGCATCGAACCCGAAGCGCGGCTCAACCCGAAGTTGATAAGTACATCTGACCGCACCGTTAGGCATCTGTTAAACAAACAGGCATCGAACCCGAAGGCCGACTCAACAAGAAGTTGGGAGGAACATCTGACCTCACAGTCACGTATCTGTTAAACAAACAGTTATCGAACCCAAAGGTCGGCTCAACATGAAGTTGAGAGGAACATTTGACTTCACTGTCAAGCATCTGTTAAACAAACAGTTATAAAATTCGAAGTCCGGCTCAACCTGAAGTTGAGAAGAACATCTGACCTCACCGTCAAGCATCTGTTAAACAAACAGGGATCGAACCTGAAGGGCGGCTCAACCCGATGTTGAGAAGAACATATGACCTCGCCGTCAGGCATCTGTTAAACTAACAGGCATCGAACCCGAAGGCCGGCTCAACACGAAGTTGAGAGGAACATCTGACCTCGCTGTCAGGCATCTGTTAAACAAACAGGCATCGAACCCAAAGGTCGGCTCAACATGAAGTTGAGAGGAACATTTGACTTCACTGTCAAGCATCTATTAAACAAACAGTCATCAAACTCGAAGGCCGGCTCAACCCGAAGTTGAGAAGAACATCTTACCTCACCGTCAAACATCTGCTAAACAAACAGGCATCGAACCCGAAGGGCGGATCAACCCGAAGTTGATAAGAACATCAGACCTCGCCATCAGGCATTTGTTAAACAAACAGGCATCGAACCCGAAGGCCGGCTCAACACGAATTTGAGAGGAACATCTGACCTCGCCGTCAGGCATCTGTTAAACAAACAGGCATCGAACCCGAAGGTCGGCTCAACGTGAAGTTAAGAGGAACTTATGACGTCACTGTCAAGCATCTGTTAAACAAACAGTCATCAAATTCGAAGTCCGGCTCAACCCGAAGTTGAGAAGAACATTTGACCTCACCGTCAAGCATCTGTTAAACAAACAGGCATCGAACCCGAAGCGCGGCTCAAGCCGAAGTTGAGAAGCACATCTGACCGCACCGTCAAGCATCTGTTAAACAAACAGGCATCGAACCCGAAGGCCGGCTCAACACGAAGTTGAGAGGAACATCTGACCTCGCCGTCAGGCATCTGTTAAACAAACAGGCATCGAACCCGAAGGTCGGCTCAACATGAAGTTGAGAGGAACATTTGACTTCAATGTCAAGCATCTATTAAAGAAATAGTCATCAAATTCGAAGGCCGGCTCAACCCGAAGTTGAGAAGAATATCTGACCTCACTGTCAAGCATCTG
>CAWUDS030000566.1:27500-41593 GCA_963859935.3 Lathyrus sativus | reverse complement strand
TTTATTTGTCCTCAACGCCGCTTAATTTCCCGGAATTAGTCACTTCAACAGTCTTTGATGGTTATATGGGTATCCAAAATACGAACGAGATGGATGTTTGTTGTCCCAACCATTCTAGTTAGTCCCGATCCCGATAAGAAAGGAAGGATTTTTTTTACAAATTTTTCTCCTGTTGTTGATTCCCTAGCGTAGTGCTTCTTCCCCCATGCCGCCTATTTGTACTAGTGGAGTAGGATTCACCTAACCCCATAAATAGGTATATATAGGTATAACCTTTCGCTTAATACTATAAACCTAAAATTGAAGCATATTGAGGCTGCATTAATCGGGAATACACGACAGAAGGGATTAATCGTTTTATTTCCAAACTTCACCTTCAGCAAGCGTCGGTTTTTTTTGATTTGTCTCTGAAGAATGTATCTTTCTCCTAAGACTGAGATCGGTAAAAAAAAAAAATAATCAAATCGCACCATCTCTGTAATAAGTGAATGCCTCTTTTTCTCCAGAAGTTGTGGGAATTATTCGTAATAAGATATTGGCTACAATGGTAAAGGTCTTATCAATAAAATTTCCATTTATCCGAGATCTAGTCATAGGTAGCAATCCATTCTATAATTTCATTTTTTATCGCGTGATAAAATAATTCCCCAAACAAAGGAATTGTACAATACAGTACGAAATAACGTAAAAATGGACTTATTAATCAAATTACTTTATTCTACGGTAGGCTTTGAAGTTGAAGTAGAATTTTTTTTTTTTTAGTTTCAATTGATTGTATTGTGTGCGCTTACGCAAATGGGATATAAATGCCTCACTATTCACTCGATTTAGGGACATAATCATTATGTAGGAGAGATGGCCGAGTGGTTCAAGGCGTAGCATTGGAACTGCTATGTAGGCTTTTTGTTTACCGAGGGTTCGAATCCCTCTCTTTCCGCACCCTTACCAAGTTCATCAATGTTACTGACGTCAATGTTTTAAATAATATATAGATAAAATTATTGCAACTTTTATATGCATTCTCTATTCCTAATTTGTTTCTGTAATATAGAAAATTGTGCATAAAGTGGGCAAGGAATAACAATTTTGCTACACCCACTTCTATACACGAATGGGGGGGGAAAATACTCGGATCAAAATTCTTGTTATTTTAACGAGGTTTAAGTCTGACGAGAATAATATTCTACAACCAGCAATTCATTAATTTTCAAACCAACCCATTTACTATCTATTATTTGATTGACTAATCCTTTATATTGGTCTGGATGAAGAGTCAAATGGGTTGGCACTCTTTTGCGGGGGGCTGATTTAAGAGAATTTTGAATTATAGTTCTCGATTTTTGTTCATCCTTGGCTGTAATAATATCTTTAGGTTTACAACGATAACTTGGTATATCTACTATACGACCATTAACTAAAACATGTCTGTGGTTAACTAATTGACGGGCTTCAGGAATAGTCGCAGCCATACCCAATCGAAAAAGTATGTTATCTAAGCGCATTTCTAGTAATTGGAGTAAAACCTGGCCGGTTGACCCTTTCGCTTTTCCAGCGATACGAACGTATTTAAGCAATTGTCGTTCTGTAAGACCATAATGAAAACGCAATTTTTGTTTTTCTTCTAAACGAATACGATATTGAGATTTTTTACTGGAGAGCGATTCTTCGCTTCCAACTCTTCTAACTGGAAGCTCTTTTCTGGTTAGTCCTGGTAAAGCCCCCAGACGGCGTATTTTTTTGAAACGAGGCCCTCTGTAACGTGACATAAACACTCCTTTTTAAAATGGAAAATCTCATAAAGAAAAATCAAAACTAAACTAAATGACAAATATGATATTATAAATGAAGTGAAATCTACTTCAAGTATTGTACTATTAAAGTATTGTACTACTGTAGTACAAAGAAGAATTAGAAGGATTCTATCAGTATCCGAATGGAATTCTATTCTATCGATATAGAAATAAAAAAGAAATAAAAAAAGCCGGCTATCGGAATCGAACCGATGACCCTCGCATTACAAATGCGATGCTCTAACCTCTGAGCTAAGCGGGCTCTCAGAACACAAATTGTGCATTTATCAGAATTCTTTCCTAAACTACTGGGATCCTAGTTATTAACTATTTCATATTAGCTCTTCATAACACAATTACTATATCATAACATAATCAAATAAATACAAAAAAAGATAGAATATCCCATATTTATTTGATATTCTAGTATATAGAATATGATACAAATCGGAATCATTTAAAAATACGAATCCAAATTATTTTCATTACCAATTACCTAGAATACTCTTTTTATCCATTTATCTAATAATTAATAATTTATCCAATATTTTTGGATCCATAAAAAAAGAATTGGATAAAAAATAATTTTCATCCATATCATATAGTAAGATTCTCTTTTTTTTTTTAGTTTTGAATTCCATTTTGGAATATTTGGATTCTTCCAATTTCTATTATTTATCTATTTCGATTATTAATAATTCATATTTATTATATGTATTTATCCCGATCCTTATTATTTTTATTTATATAATTTGAATTATGAAAAGTAGAATGGAATTCGATAGGAAGATTATTTCTATGTATATCTTCTTTATATATTCTTTAATATTCTAGAATACTTTCTATTTCATTCTATCTAGATTAATAGATAGAATATATCTATAGAAAATAGTAAAGAGTATATAGAATATTATCTTTAATATAAAAAAATATTACTATAAATAAATATTTTAAGATATATATAATATTCTTTCTTAATATTATTTTATTGAATTCAATAATGACTAATTAGATTACAGTTATTTATATTCAATAATGATTATGCATTAAGATGAAATATGTATAATGTATTTTATACATATAATATAAAAATATGGATTTATACATATCCATTTGAATTCTAAAAAATTGGATGGATTATCCAAAGAAATTGGATTGGATAAGTAATGAAAAATTAGATCCTTCTATTGAATTTCTAACTGAATATCGAAATCTAAATTAATAAATAGATTTTTATTATTTTCGTTATAAGGTCTGTATCGGTCTGCTCGAAGGAAAAAAAGAATCGAACGTTAGAGTATTCGAAATTCTATCAAAAAAGAATAGAAGGGGTACATCTAAAATAGAGATATATGTAGTATATATCTCTGTATATTGAATTGCGAATACAGAGATAATAGAATCATTTCTGATTCGAGTAAATACGGGTATCTGATATAGATGAAAGAAAATCTATCAACAAAAAACAAATAGAAGGAAATTTTAATTTTCCCAACCCAATATGGGAGTAGATTTCAACAAATAAATTCAACAGTTCCAGCATATAATTCTCAGAATACAAATGAAAAAACATCCTAATGCGATATGATATCAATCTCAAAGAAAAAACGGGGGATATGGCGAAATTGGTAGACGCTACGGACTTAATTGGATTGAGCCTTGGTATGGAAACTTACCAAGTGAAAACTTTCAAATTCAGCGAAACCCTGGAATTCAAAATGGGCAATCCTGAGCCAAATCCTTCTTTCCGAAAACAAATAAAAGTTCAGAAAGTGAAAATAAAAAAAGGATAGGTGCAGAGACTCAATGGAAGTTGTTCTAACAAATGGAGTTGACAACATTCAATTGATTAATGAAGATTTCTAACTTCTATTTGTAAATATTTGGATTCTATCACAATTGAAACATTAGAATCAAATCAATTACAACTGGAAGAAAAAATCAATGAATAGAATATTCATTGCTCAAATCAGTCACTCCAACATAATCTGATGGATCAGTTGAATAACTTATTAATCAGACGAGAATAAAGATAGAGTCCCATTCTACATGTCAATACCGACATCAATGAAATTTTGAGTAAGAGGAAAATCCGTCGACTTTAGAAATCGTGAGGGTTCAAGTCCCTCTATCCCCAAAAAATTTCCCTCCTATATTCTGGCCCTTTTTGGATTTACTTGACATAGACTCAAGTAATTTCTTAGATTTCGGATGGTGCGTCAAGAATGGTCGGGATAGCTCAGACGGTAGAGCAGAGGACTGAAAATCCTCGTGTCACCAGTTCAAATCTGGTTCCCGGCAACTCATTATGTATGAGTATCTATTCCCATATTTCTTTTGAAAAAAGGGAATAGATACATATTTATTAGTGGTCTTAATCATCCTACATAATTTATGTAGGCGTACGGCGATATGCTCTTTCTAGATGAAGAATGAATGGATGTATATTCTAGGGATCAAAAGGAAGTATGAAAATGAATGATTCAAGTTTGTTTTGATTTTTTCTGCGCTGCAATAACAATTGTTAATATTTCAATTGAAACAATATTCAAATGCTTCAATTAGTTGCTTGAAACACCAAGCAGAACTTTTTCAGTTCATCCTATTGGCTCGTCCGAAATCAGTATTGCTCCATCCCATTTTTGAATCTCAATGAATCCCTCTTATAATAAGAGAGGAATGAAACCTCTATTATTCTGACTAATCGATAAGTCAATGGACATACAGATATTTCTTTCTTTAATATCTGGGGTTGTCGAAGTTAAGATTACTTTCTTATTTTTCGCATTTAGTGAGCATCTTGTATTTCATAAAAATTAGGGGCGATATAATCTTTACGCAAAGGCCATCCTATCCAACTTTCGGGCATTAAAATACGTTTCAGACGCGGATGATTATCATAATAGATTCCTAACATATCATAAGATTCCCTTTCTTGAAAATCTGCACTTTTCCAAACCCAGAAAATAGAAGGAATTCTCGGATTTTGCCTTGGGGTAAATACTTTTATGCATACCTCTTCGGGTTGATCTAGACTATACTCTATTCTCGTAAGATGATAGACACTCGCTAATAGTCCTCCTGGTGCTACATCATAGGCACATTGGGAACGTAGATAATTGTAACCATATACATATAAAATAACAGCAATCGAATGCCAATCCTCGGGCTTTATTTGTAAAGTCTCTATTCCTTGGTAATCAAAACCCAAAGATCTATGAACTATTCCGTGTTTGACTAGCCAAGCAGACAAATTACCTTGCATTTTTTGATTTCTCCCGAGTTTTTTATAAGATTGGTATAAGTATTTACCATTTATTTCCATTACAATGAAATTTTGTCAGATTGACTTGCTTGCTATTTCTTATTGTATTTTGTACAAAAGGATCCTGTTTAATTCACTTTTTCGTTCGTCGGAGGATACTTAATTTTTTTATATTTCCAAAATGTGTCCGAGGTTATCTCGGAAATAGATGATGGTTGATAGAATAATCCTTTATTAGAATTGCCGGTATGAGTACTGTGTCCAACATCAAATTTGTGGTTGGTAGTAAAACACCTACGTTGATAACTAATTGGATCTTCATAGATTTCTCGAGATATTTTCTTACGAAGTTTTGTTATAGCATCTATAACCGCTTCCGGTTTAGGTGGACAGCCCGGCAAATAGACATCCACAGGAATTAGCTTATCCACGCCCCGAACAGTACTATAAGAATCGGTACTGAACATACCTCCTGTAATTGTACAAGCTCCCATAGCAATAACATATTTTGGTTCGGGCATTTGCTCATATAATCGAACTAAAGAAGGAGCCATTTTCATAGTTACGGTGCCCGCTGTTAAAATGAGGTCTGCCTGCCTAGGACTAGAGCGTGGTACCAGTCCATAACGATCGAAGTCAAATCGCGATCCTATTAATGAAGCAAATTCAATGAAGCAACAACTAGTACCATAGAGAAGCGGCCATAAACTGGATAGTCTTGACCAATTTGAAAGATCATTTAATGTAGTAGAAATAACTGAATTTTTGGTTTTTTGATCAAGTAAGGGAAACTCAATGGAATTCATAACTGTCTCAATGTTTTGTTTAATTGTCTAAATATTCAAGAATTAAGACCATTCTAATGCTCCCTTTCGCCATGCATAAACTAAACCAACAATTAGGATAAGCACGAAGATGAAAGCTTCTATAAATACGGATACCCCTAATACATCAAAACTCATTGCCCATGGGTAAAGAAAGACTGTTTCAACATCAAAAACAACAAAAACGAGAGCAAACATATAATAACGGATTTCAAATTGTAACCAAGCATCGCCCATCGGTTCTATTCCAGATTCATAACTAGAAAGTTTTTCTGGCCCTTTCCTAATTGGAGCTAAAATTCCAGAAATTAGAAATGCCAAAATAGGAATAAAGATCGATATTATTAGAAATGTCCAAAAAATATCATATTCATAAAGCAAAAACATAAATGTACTCCTATGAATGTGGAAAATATACTGGATTCATATTAATTCTTAGTCGATTTGAATTTAAATTTCAAAATTATTAGATTCATTAATCTAAATAGAAATGCTTTGTATTTTATTAAGTTTACATTTTAAAAGTTGACATTATTTCTAGATTAGTATCTGAGTATACTAATACTAATATTAGTATATCATTAATCTATTCAAATAGAAATGAATTGATTCATTCTTTCGATTACAAAAAGTATTTCAACTATATTTATACTACTAGTATTACTAGTATGGAGTATTTAGTATTCCATATACTACTACTATACTAAATATAGTAGTATCGGTAGTACTATTAGGGCTATACGGACTCGAACCGTAGACCTTCTCGGTAAAACGGATCAAACTATTATTATTATCAAAATGATTTGAATTGTTTTAAAGACCCAACGTGCATTTTTTTTTTTTTGCATTGGGCTTTTTCATTAACTGATAGAAATATCAATTAGTCTACCATCTTTTTTCTTTACACAAAGAAAAAGGAAATGACTCCCTGTGCTCTGATTTCTTATTTAGATCAAAATCTAAGAGCACTACCAAAGTTTTTCAAAGAAGAAGGTTATTCTGACGTAGGTCTGCTTCTGGCCTGGATCAACTTAAGTTAAATGGACTCTCTATCAACCTACTTCAATAAAAATATCAAATAGGAAATGAAACTTCATACACCTTAAAGTTCATAAGATAGGAAGAAAAGATATTTTTTTGGAGGTCCCTAGCCTCATTGCCTAGCATTGAATAGATTTTAGTATTCACCTTATCAATATCTCATTATGGATTCCATTTGACGTCTAAATCCTTTGTCAGGCTATTGTTCTCTTAATTTTCTTTCTGGAGTAAGACATTGATTTATCAATTAAGATCAACTCTTTTAATTACATGATGGACTCCTATGAAAAAACATTGGCGCATGTGTAAACGAGGTGCTCTACCTAACTGAGCTATAGCCCTTGTGCTTTTGATACAGATTTGATCATATTCGATAAATAAATTCTTGTCAAGATAAATATTAAATTACATGATCCAATCTCTTTGATTTATATTGCGTTTGTATTATTTATAAATAATATAACATTTATAATCCATTGATCTGATCGAGAGCTACTTTTTTTATTTAGGATGATAAATGACCTACTTAACTCAGTGGTTAGAGTATTGCTTTCATACGGCAGGAGTCATTGGTTCAAATCCAATAGTAGGTAAGGTATTGGTAGAACTTAGTAGATACCATTGATTCCGGTATCTAATAAGTTTTTCTACTCACCATTTTTTTTTATTGTAATTTTCTATCTTTTTTCTATTTTTTGGCTGCACCAACTTGTTACGAGATCCTCTTGATAGGCTCTACGATAGCCTCGACTCGTGTCTTAGCTCGCCGGAGAGCTAGATTTGCTTCAATTGTTTGTCTCTTGCCTTCAGCCTTATTTAAGTTAGCTTCTGCTATTTTAAGAGTTTGTTGTGCTTCTTGTGGATTAATGTCACTAGCCCTTTCTGCATCAGGTACTAAAATAGTGATCTCATTATTGCCGATTCTAGCAAAACCACCCATCAGAGCCATCGTTAACCATCGGTCCTTAAGGCGTATTCTCAAAATACCTATATCTAAAGCTGTGGCAATAGGCACATGATTTTTTAATACCCCAATTTGTCCACTATTAGTAGATAAAATAATTTCTTTCACTTCTGAATCCCAAACAATTCGATTGGGGGTCAGTACACAAAGATGGAAAGTCATTTCTTGAATTTGTTCTCCATTTCTAAGTTAAGTTCGTAGCCTTCGCAGTAGCTTCATCGATATTACCCACCAAATAAAAGGCTTGTTCAGGAAGACTATCTAATTCTCCAGAAAGAATCAATTGAAATCCTCTAATTGTTTCTGCGAGACCAACATATTTCCCTGGGGAACCAGTAAATACTTCTGCTACGAAAAAAGGTTGTGATAAGAAACGTTCCATTTTTCGTGCTCTTGCTACGGTTAAGCGATCCTCTTCGGATACTTCGTCCAACCCAAGAATAGATATCATGTCCTGAAGTTCTTTGTAACGCTGTAACGTTTGTTTAACTCTTTGCGCAGTTTCATAATGTTCTTCACCGACGATCCGAGGTTGGAGCATGGTGGACGTTGAATCTAAAGGATCTACTGCTGGATAGATACCTTTGGCAGCTAATCCTCTTGATAGTACAGTAGTTGCATCCAAATGTGCAAATGTCGTGGCAGGAGCAGGATCGGTCAAATCGTCTGCAGGTACATAAACTGCTTGAATAGAAGTTATTGACCCTTCTTTGGTAGAAGTAATTCTTTCTTGTAAAGTAC
The DNA here is from genome assembly GCA_963859935.3 of Lathyrus sativus. Lineage (NCBI taxonomy): Eukaryota > Viridiplantae > Streptophyta > Magnoliopsida > Fabales > Fabaceae > Lathyrus > Lathyrus sativus. The sequence goes on along the minus strand of CAWUDS030000566.1, from coordinate 32,968 downwards.
CCATTTCAGTACCCAGGGTCGGTTGATAACCCACAGCGGAAGGCATTCGGCCCAATAAGGCCGATACTTCGGATCCGGCTTGGACAAAACGGAAGATATTGTCGATAAATAGAAGGACGTCCTGCTCATTGACATCTCGGAAATATTCTGCCATAGTTAGGGCAGTTAAACCAACTCTCATACGAGCTCCGGGGGGTTCATTCATTTGACCATAGACTAAAGCGACTTTTGATTCCGCAATATTTTTTTCATTAATTACTCCGGATTCTTTCATTTCCATATAAAGATCATTTCCCTCACGAGTACGCTCACCTACTCCGCCAAATACAGATACACCTCCATGAGCTTTGGCAATGTTATTGATCAATTCCATAATGAGTACTGTTTTACCTACCCCAGCTCCACCGAAAAGTCCTATTTTTCCGCCACGGCGATAAGGAGCTAAAAGATCGACTACTTTAATTCCTGTTTCAAAAATGGATAATTGTGTATCTAACTGTATAAAGGCAGGCGCAGATCTATGAATAGGAGATGTTGTGCGAGTATCTACAGGACCCAAATTATCTATGGGTTCTCCAAGCACGTTGAAAATTCGACCTAGGGTTGCTCCGCCGACTGGAACACTTAGAGCAGCTCCTGTGTCAATCACTTCCATTCCTCTCTTTAGACCATCTGTAGCACTCATAGCTACAGCTCTAGCTCGATTATTTCCTAATAATCGCTGTACTTCACAAGTTACGCGAATTTGTTGGCCAACCGTATCTCGACCTTGAACTATCAGAGCGTTGTAAATATAAGGCATCTTCCCTGGTGGAAAAACTATATCGAGTACCGGACCGATTATTTGCGTAATACGCCCCAGATTTTTGTTTTCAAGTGCAGAAACCTCAGTATCAGAAGGGGGAGGATTTATTGTCATATTGAAAAATATCCTTTTTTTTTTTTGAAAAAAAAAAAAAAAAATTCAAATTAAGAAAAAAATGTTCGAGAACAACGCAAGTGGATTGGTTCATTATTTGAATATTTAATAACAAATGAAATGTATTAATTCATATTTAATAAAATATTTAATAATAAAAAAATATGGAATAATAAATGTAATTTAATAATCGATTTTCACCATCCAATCAATTCAATTGTTTTCAAATTTCAATGATTTAATTTTTAAGGTCAACCCAGTCATCCAGATTGTAGACAATACTATCTATATTATCTATGGAATTCCAACCTGAACTTTGTTTATGATTCTGTTTTTCTATCTCATTGGTCCTTATTTTTTATTTCCTCAGCATAGGATTTATACTGAGCATATTATTTCTTTTTACCGATTTTTCTTTTTATTGGGCAAATTCTGCCGATTTTGACATCTAGGATTTACATATACAACATATATCACTGTCAAGGTCAAGAGTATACTTTTTATTTATTATTTAGATTCGAAAATTATATTCCAAAATTCAAAAAAAAAATAAGAGATTCGAAAAAAAACGGTTGGGTTGCGCCATACATATGAAAGAGTATAGAATAATGATGTATTTGCCAAATCAAATATCATGGTCAAATTTAACAATGACCCATTCGGATTAATTGATAATATTAGTTGATGGATCATTTGTAAAAAGGTTTGATTAACTCTTAAGTTATGTCGAGTAGACCTTGTTGTTGCTATAATTCAATTCTTAATTCATGCGTTGTAGGGGGGGGGGATTTATGTCACCACAAACAGAAACTAAAGCAAAGGTTGGGTTCAAAGCTGGTGTTAAAGATTATAAATTGACTTATTATACTCCTGACTATCAAACCAAAGATACTGATATCTTGGCAGCATTCCGAGTAACTCCTCAACCTGGAGTTCCGCCTGAAGAAGCAGGTGCAGCGGTAGCTGCAGAATCTTCCACTGGTACATGGACAACTGTGTGGACCGATGGACTTACCAGCCTTGATCGTTATAAAGGACGCTGCTACGAGATCGAGCCTGTTCCTGGAGAAGATAATCAATTTATTGCTTATGTAGCTTATCCCTTAGACCTTTTTGAAGAAGGTTCTGTTACTAACATGTTTACCTCCATTGTAGGTAATGTATTTGGGTTCAAGGCCTTGCGCGCTCTACGTCTGGAAGATTTGCGAATCCCTAATGCTTATGTTAAAACTTTCCAAGGTCCTCCTCACGGAATCCAAGTTGAGAGAGATAAATTGAACAAGTATGGACGTCCCCTATTGGGATGTACTATAAAACCCAAATTGGGTTTATCAGCTAAGAATTATGGTAGAGCAGTTTATGAATGTCTCCGCGGGGGACTTGATTTTACCAAAGATGATGAAAATGTGAACTCCCAACCATTTATGCGTTGGAGAGACCGTTTCTTATTTTGTGCCGAAGCAATTTATAAATCACAGGCCGAAACAGGGGAAATCAAAGGACATTATTTGAATGCTACTGCGGGTACATGTGAAGAAATGCTAAAAAGAGCTGTATTTGCTAGAGAATTGGGCGTTCCTATCGTAATGCATGACTACTTAACAGGTGGATTCACTGCAAATACTACCCTGTCTCACTATTGCCGCGATAATGGTCTACTTCTTCATATCCACCGTGCAATGCATGCAGTTATCGATAGACAAAAAAATCATGGTATGCACTTTCGTGTATTAGCTAAAGCCTTACGTTTGTCTGGTGGAGATCATATTCACGCTGGTACTGTAGTAGGTAAACTTGAAGGAGAAAGGGAGATTACTTTAGGTTTTGTTGATTTACTACGTGATGATTATATTGAAAAAGATCGAAGTCGCGGTATTTATTTCACTCAGGATTGGGTTTCTTTACCAGGTGTTATCCCTGTTGCTTCAGGGGGTATTCACGTTTGGCATATGCCTGCTCTGACCGAGATATTTGGAGATGATTCTGTACTCCAATTCGGTGGAGGAACTTTAGGACACCCTTGGGGAAATGCACCTGGTGCCGTAGCGAATCGAGTAGCTCTGGAAGCATGTGTACAAGCTCGGAATGAGGGACGTGATCTTGCTCGCGAGGGTAATGCAATTATCCGTCAAGCTTGCAAATGGAGTCCTGAATTAGCTGCTGCTTGTGAAGTCTGGAAGGAAATCAAATTTGAATTCCCAGCAATGGATACTTTGTAATCCAGTAATAATAATTCGTTCTATTAATTTCCATTAAACTCGGCCCAATCTTTTACTAAAAGGATTGAGCCGAATACTGTACAGAATACTTGTTGTATCTATAAATGAATCCTATGGATCTTTCGGATTGATAGATTTTTTTCTAGTTCATTATTCTTTTTTGATTTGGAATATAATGAATTAAAATAGAAGTATTTTCTATTAATATTGACAACAGTGTATCAAACCAATATAATCCGATCGTGAATAAATGGATCGATTGACTCATGTCAGATAGGTTTTTTACTTCATCAAATGGTGGATTCGTTGTATTTTTTTTTTCTTTCATTGTAATTTAATGTCATTCATTGTAATTTAATGTAATATGTAACATAATATGTAACATTTGATTCTATTATTTATAGAATTGCATCTTTTTTTATTGCGATTGGATATAGACATTCTTGTTTGTAATTGGATTAGGGTTGCTAACTCAATGGTAGAGTACTCGGCTTTTAAGTGCGACTCCATTTTTTACACATTTCTATGAACTAATTGGTTCATCCCTACCATCGGTAGGGTTTGTAAGACCACGACTGATCCAGAAAGGAATGAATGGAAAAAGCAGCATGTCGTATCAACGGTGAATTCTAAAAATTTTTCATTCATATTTGATCCGACCAATATTTTTCTTTGAATTGTTGGCTCCGAACAAATGAATTCCGTTGGGTTTAATTAATAAAGGGATAGAGCTTAGCTGCTCCAATTATAGGGAAACAAAAAGCAACGAGCTTTCATTTTTGATTTGAATGATTACCACATCTAATTATACGTTAAAAAAGAATTAGTGCTTGCTGTGGAAAAAGTTTTTCCTACGAATGATGGATTAACGATTTTTGTTATGAGTCCTAATTATTAGCTATTCCCCATTATTTTATGGGGTAGCAATAAATGTGTAGAAGAAAGAGTATATTGATAAAGATCTGATTTTTTTCCAAAATCAAAAGAGCGATTGGTCCAAAAAATAAAGGATTTCTAACTAGCTTGTTTGTCCTAGAAAAATGAGAAGGAACAAGCGAGGGGAGATAGTCCATTAATGGGTTTTAACTCGTTTTCTAGGTATCGCTTCATATTTGTTTTTTTTTTCAATTCGAATATAGATCTAGAATACCTTGTTTTGACTGTATCGCACTATGTATCATTTCATAATCCAATGAATCTTTGACCAAATCAAATTTAGAAAATGAAGGAATATAAAGTATATTTAGAACGAGCTAGATCTCGCCAACAGGACTTCCTATACCCACTTCTTTTTAGGGAGTATATTTATGGACTTGCTTATAGTCATAATTTGAATAGATCCATTTTTTTGGAAAATGTAGGTTATGACAATAAATATAGTTTACTAATTGTAAAACGGTTAATTACTCGAATGTATCAACAGAATCATTTAATCATTTCGGCTAATGATTCTAACAAAAATCGATTTTGGGGATATAATAAGAATTTGGATTCTCAAATAATATCAGAGGGGTTTGCCATCGTCGTGGAAATTCCATTTTTGCGACAATTAAGCTCCTCCTTAGAGGAGGCAGAAATCCTCCAATCTTATAAAAATTTGAGATCAATTCATTCCATTTTTCCCTTTTTGGAAGATAAATTTACATATTTAAATTATGTGTCAGATATACGAATACCCTATCCTATCCATCTGGAAATCTTAGTTCAAATCCTTCGATATTGGGTGAAAGATGCCCCTTTTTTTCATTTATTAAGGCTGTTTCTTTATAATTTTTGTAATTGGAATAGTTTTATTACTACCAGAAAATGGATTTCTACTTTTTCAAAAAGTAATCCAAGATTATTCTTGTTCCTCCATAATTTTTATGTATGTGAATATGAATCTATCTTCGTTTTTCTACGTACTAAATCCTCTCATTTACGATTCAAATCTTTTAGCGTTTTTTTTGAGCGAATTTTTTTTTATGCAAAAAGAGAGCATCTTGAAAAAGTTTTTTATAAAGATTTTTCGTATCCTTTAACATTCTTCAAAGATCTTAACATTCATTATGTTCGATATCAAGGAAAATGCATTCTGGCTTCAAAGAATGCGCCTTTTTGGATGAATAAATGGAAACACTATTTTATCCATTTATGGCAATGTTTTTTTGATGTTTGGTCTCAACCAAGAATGATCAATATAAACCCATTATCCGAACATTCATTTCAGCTTTTAGGCTATTTTTTAAATGTGCGACTAAATCGTTCCGTGGTACGGAGTCAAATGCTGCAAAATACATTTCTAATCGAAATTGTTATCCAAAATTTGGATATAATAGTTCCAATTATTC
>CAWUDS030000566.1:2500-22500 GCA_963859935.3 Lathyrus sativus | reverse complement strand
AAGAGTATTTAAAGTAATATATTCATGAATCATCAATATTATCTATGAAAAATTTGGAAAAGGTTTATAATATTCAATGTTTTTACTTTACCTTTTGATCGAAAAAAAAGAAAGAGGGAATTCCGATAGATAAGACATACGGCTAATTGCAGAATAATTCGTGTTCATTTACAGAACAAATGTCTTTCACATCAAACTATAGCAACGAAAAAACTATACTACTTGTATGCCAGTTCCCAAAAAACGCACTTCTATATCAAAAAAAAAAATTCGTAAGAATTTTTGGAAAAAAAAAGGATATACGGCAGCATTGAAAGCCTTTTCATTAGCTGAATCTATTTTTACAGATAACTCAAAAAGTTTTCAAATAAAAATGTTGGACTGGAATACTATGAATTAGCTCTATTCAAAGAGTATTGTTTAATAGTAATTTTATACTAATTAATACTATTATGGAAGAGTAAACATCTATTTAGAATATATTAAATATTATTCTAGAATATATTCTATATTCTAATCATAATAGATATCTTTTCAACATAGGTCATCGAAAGGATCTCAAAGACCCACCAAAGCACGAAAGCCGGGATTTTTCACAAAATAGATTCCTATTCAAAGAGAGCATAACCGCATGGATAAGCTCACACTAACCCGTCAATTTAAGATCCAATTCGGTATTTTCTTTGGGAAATATTGGGAAGGAATTGGAATGTAATAATATGGATTCATACAAAAAAAAGGTTTTCTATTGATTGAAACAGTTGATTAGAAGATCATAATTGGATCCACATATGTTTGGTAAAAGTAAAAAGAATAATTTTCTCCTTTGAGAATAAAAAAACGAAAGTGTTCAATTCAAACATGAAAACGTGGCTGACTTCATTCGTTCTCGTTATTTTGTTGGGTTTGGGGGAAGAAGTGGAGATTATCGAACGAGGATAAAGGATCTAATTACGTCGAAAGAATTGAACGAGGAGCCGTATGCGGTGAAAATCTCATGTACGGTTCTGTAGAGTGGCAGTAAGGATGACTTATCTGTCAACTTTGACACTATTAACCCGAAAAAACCAAACTCTGCGTTACGTAAAGTTGCCAGAGTACGCTTAACCTCAGGATTTGTAATTACTGCTTATATACCTGGTATTGCCCATAATTTACAAGAACATTCTGTAGTCTTAGTAAGAGGGGGAAGGGTTAAGGATTTACCTGGTGTGAGATATCACATTGTTCGAGGACCCCTAGATGCTGGCGGAGTAAGGGATCGTCAACAAGGGCGTTCAAAATATGGAGCCAAAAAGCCAAAATAAATTATTATTTTAGCCCCATAAGTTAAGTTATAAAAAAATGGATTATTAAGCTCATGTCACGACGAGGTACTGCAGAAAAGAAAATCGAAAAATCCGATCCAATTTATCGTAATCGAGTAGTTAACAGGTTGATTAACCATATTATGAAACACGGAAAAAAATTATTGGCTTATCGAATTTTCTATCGAGCTATGAAAAGGATTCAACAAAAGACAGAAAAAAATCCACTATCCGTTTTACGTGAAGCAATACTTCAGGTAACTCCCAAGATAGTAGTAAAAGCGAGACGCGTGAGCGGATCGACTCATCAAGTTCCCATTGAAATAAAAAAGCCACAAGGAAGAGCACTTGCCATTCGTTGGTTAGTAGCGGCATCCCGAAAACGTCCGGGTCGAAATATGGCTTTCAAATTCAGTTCCGAATTAGTGGATGCTGTCAAGGGGCGTGGTGATGCCATACGCAAAAAGGAAGAGATTCAGAAAATGGCGGAAGCAAATAGAACTCGTGCACCTTTTCGTTAATCCATGAACAGGATCTATGGTCCATATACACACATGGACCTAAGGATCCATACATCAAAGGGTATTTTTTTGGAGATTCCATGTACTAATTCATGATTTGACATGTACAGAATGAAAATCTCATTCTCGAGTCTACGAGAATTTTTATGAAAGCCTTTCATTTGCTTATTTTCGATGGAAGTTTTCTTTTTCCGGAATTGATTCTAATTTTGGGCCTAATTCTTCTTCTGATGATCGATTCCACTTCGGATCAAAAAGAGATATCTTGGTTCTATTTTTTCTCTTCAACAAGTTTAGTAATGAGCATAATGGCGCTGTTGTTCCGATGGAGAGAAGAACCCATGATTCGTTTTTCGGGAAATTTCCAAACAAACAATTTTAACGAAATCTTTCAATTTCTTATTTTACTATCTTCAACTCTATGTATTCCTCTATCCGTAAAGTACATTGAATGTACAGAAATGGCTATAACAGAGTTTCTGTTATTTATATTAACCGCTACTCTAGGAGGAATGTTTTTATGCAGCGCTAACGATTTAATAACTATCTTTGTAGCTCTAGAATGTTTCAGTTTATGCTCCTATCTACTATCTGGATATACCAAGAAAGATGTAAGGTCTAATGAGGCTACTATGAAATATTTACTCATGGGTGGGGCAAGCTCTTCTATTCTGGTTCATGGTTTTTCTTGGCTATATGGTTCATCCGGGGGAGAAATGGAGCTTCAAGAAATAGTAAATGGTCTTATCAATACACAAATGTATAACTCTCCGGGAATTTCAATTGCGCTTATATTCATCACTGTAGGAATTGGGTTCAAGCTTTCCCCCAGCCCCTTCTCATCAATGGACTCCTGACGTATATGAAGGAGTGTGGTTCGTTCGAGAAATTCCGACCGACTTCTCTATTTCTTTCTGAGATGTTTGGATTTTTCAAAACTCTATGGACATGCAGAAGAGATATGCTATTCCCACTCGGACCAAGACATAACTTTACTTGTTAAAATAACAATTAAGGTGAAGCAGAGTCAGGAACAACGAATCCCTTTATGAGAAAAAGATTCTTTTTGCAAGTTGGTTATTAGGGGTAGTTCCTACAAAGAATCATACTAAATGACGTATACAATACTTGAATTGTCGATGTAGATGCTACATAGTTGGTTCTCATCCTTCAGAGACTACGAGTATAATAGGAACATCCGTCAACAAAAGGATCACCCTAAGATGATCATCTCGTGGCTATTGAGAACGAATTAAATCAGATGGTTCTATTTCTCAATCTTTTTTTTCGACCTAGGTTCTGTAGGAGCAACTCATAAAGATTGAGAAAAATCCGTCATTCACAACCACTGATGAAGGATTCCTCGAAAAGTTCAGGATTACGAATCCTTTTTTGTTTGATGAAAAGTCCAAATACAATGGATTCGGTCTTATACATACGCGAGGAAGGAAATACTAAAAGAAAGAAGAAACAATCTTCTTCTTTCTTTTATCACTTAGGAGCCGTCCGAGATGAAAGTCTCATGCACGGTTTTGAATGAGAGAAAGAAGTGAGGAATCCTCTTTTCGACTCTGCCTCTCCCACTCCAGTCGTTGCTTTTCTTTCTGTTACTTCGAAAGTAGCTGCTTCAGCTTCAGCCACTCGAATTTTGGATATTTCTTTTTATTTCTCATCAAACCAATGGCATCTTCTTCTAGAAATCCTAGCTATTCTTAGCATGGTATTAGGGAATCTCATTGCTATTACGCAAACAAGCATGAAACGTATGCTTGCCTATTCGTCCATAGGTCAAATCGGATATGTAATTATTGGAATAATTGTTGGAGACTCAAATGGTGGATATGCAAGCATGATAACTTATATGTTGTTCTATATCTCCATGAATCTAGGAACTTTTGCTTGCATTGTGTTATTTAGTCTACGTACCGGAACTGATAACATTCGAGATTATGCAGGATTATACACGAAAGATCCTTTTTTGGCTCTCTCTTTAGCCCTATGTCTCTTATCCTTAGCAGGTCTTCCTCCACTAGCTGGTTTTTTCGGAAAACTTTCTTTATTCTGGTGTGGATGGCAAGCAGGCCGATATTTCTTGGTTTCAATAGGACTTCTTACAAGCGTTGTTTCGATCTACTATTATCTAAAAATAATTAAGTTATTAATGACTGGACGAAACCAAGAAATAACTCCTCACGTGCGAAATTATAGAAGATCTCCTGTAACATCAAATAATTCCATTGAAGTGAGTATGATTTTATGTGTGATAGCATCTACTATACTAGGAATATCAATGAACCCCATTATTAAAATGGCTCAGGATACTCTTTTTTAGCTTCTACAATTGATTGACCTCTTATATTACTAACTGAAATGAAAGAATTAGTGGATCTGTTCCACCAAAAATGGGAATGGGCTAAGGTTATGAACTTATAATTTATATATAATCTGATGAGCGAATCAATTCCATGATTCTAAGTTCATTCCATTTCGGATTAAAATGGAATAAGGAAGTTTTGTTTTTTACATATCTATCATTATTTGTGACCTTATATCAACCCTGATTACTCCTTTTAGCTTCGATTGAATCGAGAAATGAAATAGGTTTGATTGTCCCTTTCTTTATTTTGTTTGTAAATAAAAGAATATAAAATAAAAAGACATAGAATAATCAGAATTTTATTAAAAAAGTAAAGAAAACGCAAAATTAGAAAACCTATAGTAACATATAATAGTAACATATGAAACATCGAAATCACAATTCTAGATTAAAGAAAGAAACTTCAAAGTAAATGGATAAATGGAAGACATTTTTAATAGTAACATATAATAGTAACATATAAAATAATAAAAAAATATAAAATAAACATCGAAATAACAATTGTAAATAAAAACAAACTTAAAAGGGGGATAACTATGACTTTTAACTTTTTTATACGAAATTCCTTAGTGGGTTTCTGCCTTAGGATACTGAATTCAACCGTTGTGATCGGACTCTATTATGGATTTCTTACTACAGCCTGCATAGGACCGTCTTATCTCTTCCTTATTCGAGCCCGGGTTATGGAAAAAGGTTCCGAGACGGAAATAGCAGCAACAAGCGGGTTTCTTACGGGACGCGTCATGATGTTCATATCGATCTATTATGCGCCTTTGCATTTGGCATTGAATCGACCTCATACACTAACATTCTTAACTCTGCCGTATCTTTTCTGTAATTATGTCTATCAAAATAACAAACATTACTATTCGGACGATTGGGGTTGGGCATACTACCCGGAGGATTCTGGAGACAACAATCCAAATTCAATACGTAATTTTAGGACTTACAAAGTATTCTTTAACAATCTTTTTTTTCAATTATTAAACCCCCTTCTTTTCCCAAGTTCAATCTTAATAAGATTAATGAACATTTATCTGTTTCGATCCAACAATAAATTGTTATTCTTAACAAGTAGTTTTGTTGGGTGGGTAATTGGTCACATCTTTTTAATGCAATGTGTTGGATTGGTATTAGTCTGGTTCAAGAAAAAAAATTCGATCAAATCTAAGATAACGATGAGATTTGATAAATACATTCTCCTACAATTACGAAATTATGCGGGGCAAATATTTGCCGTTTTCGCCTTTGCAATTTTTGCGCACTATTCAGGCAGAGCAATGATCCCTTATTTTTATGGTGAGGAAATGGAAGGCTACGACGAGAGGTACTCGGAGGAAATCCAAGCTGCAATAGATGCGGAAAGGGAAGAAAATAACGAAGAAGATCTGATGGTTTATTTTTCCGAGAATGAGAAGACTTCCAACAACACGAATATTCAGAAAAAGACAAAAATTGTCCCCCCGGTGGCGGAAAGAGGTCTTGTAAATATTCTTTTCGATTTTCAAAGATGGACTAGGCCTTTGCGATATATAAAAAATGATCACTTCGAGCGGGTTGTAAGAGATGAAAATTCACAATTTTTTTTTCAAACATGTCAAAGTGATGGAAAAAAACGAATATCTTTCACGTATCCACCTCATTTATCTACTTTTCTGAACATCATGGAAAAAAAAATGGATCTCTTCAGAACAGAGAAAACCTCCAATAATGAGAATGAATTGTATAATTCTTGGATCTCCCGTAATAAAGAAAAAAAAAATCAACTAAGCAAGGAATTATTTCAAAGGGCAAAAATTCTAGATAAGAAAGTTAAGAAAGGTAAGAAATTTAATCTTGTGGATGTATTAGAAACTCGAGTTCGATTATCGGATGATAGGGGTCGAAAAAAATACTTACCTAAAATATATGATCCTTTCTTGAATGGACCCGCTCGTGGAGAAATCCAAAAAAGCGTTTCTAAAAAGAAAACTTTTGACTCAAACTCCATATTGATAAATAGGATTCATGGTCTCCTTCTTTGTATGAATACCAATTCTCCAGAATTGGAACAGAAAATAGATAAATTGGATAGAAAATTAGTATTCACTGAAATGGGTTTTTATTTTAAAATAATGAGTAAATTTTCGGAAAAATCAGTATCCAATTTTCATTTTGACGGACTTTCTTCAGTTCCAGAACATGAACAAGTAAAAATCTATTCCAAAGAAAAAAAAATAAAAAGAAACTTCTTATTTGATGCAATTCGGACTAATCCTTTCAATCATAAAACAATTTTTAATAGAAAACTATGTAGTGAAATCAAGGAAATAAGTAAAGAAGTTCCTCGATGGAACTACGAATTACTGGACGAGACGGAGTACATGCTGGAACCGGGCTATAAACAAGAACATCATATTCGTTCCCCAAACGCTGAATATGTAGTTATTTTTAATATGGAATCAAGCTCATTGGGTCCTCGTATTCAAAATAATTCTTTTGCGCATCAATATAAGGAGGCAGAGGACCGCCGTAACGAATTCTCTGTAGCTTGTTATGTACCCGGCGCAGATTTTAACAGAGATCTTATTCGAGGATCTTGGCGCCCTCAAAGGCGTAAAACAGTTATTTCGAGACTCTTTCAAGCAAATGGGAATGTCCATTCCCCCCTTTTTTTGGATATGATCAACAAAAGCAATTCCTTTTTGTTTGATGTTTTGGAGGACATGTGGGACTATTTGACCCTATATTTCAGGAAACCCGATCCTGATAATGTATCATTTTTGAGGTTAAAAAAGGCAAAAAAAGAGAACGAGCAAAGAATGAGAATGGAACAGGACGCCGAAGACGAGGCTGTTGAGACACTTCGAAGAGTCGAAGAAGCCTGGGAGAGCATTCTATATGGTCTAGTAATCAGAAATTTCGTATTGTTATTTATGTCCAGGTTTCGAAAATATATTCTATTACCGTCGTTGATAATAACGAAAAATATCATTCGTATATTATTATTTCAAGATCCAGAATGGTCAGAAGATTTTGGGGATTGGCAAAAAGAAACCCATATTAACTGCACCTATCGGGGCACTCCAGTATATAACAACGCATTGCCATACAACTGGCTTCTGAAAGCTTGGCACGAGAAACCTAAGGTACTATCTACTGAAAAAAAACAATACAGTGAAAAAATATCCGCTGGAGATGAAAAAAGAATCTCTGCAACCCACTTATGGTTTTTAACAGCTTTTGGAACAGTACTCGAATCGTACCCTCAGGTGCATGTACCAAACCCATTTGCATTTTTGGGTCCCATTTTAAAACAAATAACAAAAAAATTGAAAAAAGATTTGAAAAAATGTTTGAAAAAATGGGAGAATGAAGCAAAAGAAGAGTCTCGAATCCTGTTAAAAGAATTCAACGAAATAGAAATTGAAAAAAATTCACCAATCAGTACGAGTAATGCAACTATTAGTCCATCCACATCCACATCCACAGAAAGAAGGATAAAAATCACAGAAAGAAGGATAAATCGTTTAAATGCGAAAAGAAATCAAATCTTAAAAGAAATGGAAAAATTGAGAAAAGAAAGGGTTATAACTAATCCTACAACATTAGAATTACTCAAAAATAGTTGGAAAATATTCAAAAGAAGAAACGTTCGATTAATCCGTAAATCCTATTGTTTTTTCCAAATTTTCATGGAAAGGCTATACACGCATATCGATAACATGGATATCTTTAATATTAACTATATTATAGGATTGACTATTCAATATGTAGAACATTTCCTTACTTCGAGCATTGTACAACGTTCTCTTAATTTTATTAATAATTCTATTAAATTAACTCGTGATTTATTGGAATCAACAAAGAAATTTGTAAAAAAATTCATTTACACGAAAAAAAAAAATGAAGAATATATTGATAGAATAAATCAAAGTATAATTCCATTTATGTCGGTTGTAGACAAACAAAAACGTCGGAATAGGACGGATATGTATTCACAGAATTCTTGTGATGTATCTTCTTTGTCACAAGCCTATGTATTGTTTCAATTATCACAAATGCAAGTTTGTAATGGATATAAATATAGGTTAAGATCTATTTTTGAATCACCTGGAAAATCTTTTTTTCTTCCGAATGAAATAAAGGATTATTTTTTAAAAATACAAGGAGAAAGATTCAATTCCAAATTAAGCCATAAGAACCGTCCCGATTCTATAATGAATCAATGGACAAATTGGTTAAAGATTCATTATCAATATGCTTTACCTGAGAGCACATGGTCGAGATTAGCACCACAAAAGTGGAGGAATACAATCCATGAACATCGCGTGGCTCAAAATAAAGATTTACTTGACTATGATTCATCGGAAAAAACTCAATTAATTGTTTCCAAAAAACGAAAAGTAGACTTATTAGAAGAAGTAGACTTATTAGAACAAGTAGACTTATTAAAAAATAAAAAAAAAATAAAAAAACAATATGGATATGATCTTTTTGCCTATCAATATCTAAATTATGTAGATAAGAATCAACCTTCTATTTATAGATATACATCACCTAGTTATAACACACCTAAAAATATAAAAGAAGTATTTGATCTAATGGGCGATAGCTTTATCCAAAATTATATAGCGGAAGATGATGAAAATAAGCCGGATAGAAAGTATTTTCGTTGGAGAGAAAGAAGGATGGGAATGAATGAAAAAAGAAGGAGAAGGACCAAAATAAGAAGGATAGCAATGAATGGAAAAAGAAAAAAGAATTCCATAACGAATGACAAATTATTGACTCCGAGTTTTGGTTTTTTGTCAAAATCAAAAATAGATGCATATAAGAAGAATCCGTGGATCTTACCACTAAATTTCTTGTTTATGCCGTTTTATAGTCAGAAGAACATTACTGATCAACTGGAATTACAGTTAGAAAAGAACGAATACGCGATTCACAGCAATCTAAAATCATATCTCGAAAGGTATTATAAGCCCAAGCATCGTTATAATGCAAATAGCCCTAAATACAGGAAGGATATGGCTGCAGAACAGAATTTCTTAATAGATAGATATGTGGGTTATTATTTACGCTGTGCGGAGTTTACGTACTACGGCGACAGCTACGCGAACATTGTCGGCGTACTAAATCTCCTGAAGCAAACGAAACAACCAAAACAAATTTTGTTGTCTACTATAAGGAGGGGAGAACTAGATCTGGAAACTTTTGTGCGTATAGTCAGTGATGATCCTTGTTTTTTTTACAGCAGGGATATTGAGGAAGTGCAGGACAACCTAGTTTTTTGTTTAGAACCCATTCGTTGTTCTTACAAAAAAAACTACGAACAATCATTTCTATATCAAACCATAAGCGTATCATTGAAGCACAAACGCCAAATTATAAATAAAGATAAAAATCATTATGATTTACTTGTTCCTGAAAATATTTTCTCCCCTAGACGCCGTAGAGAATTGCGAATTCTAACTTGTTTGAACCATAGGAAGAATCGGAAGACGATGGATAGAAACACAATAACTGATAAAGAAAAAACGAATTCTTCTGAAGTTTTGACTAAAAAGAAAGATCTTGATAGCGATACAAAAAAACTAAGGAATTTAAAATTCTTTCTTTGGCCAAATTATCGATTCGAAGATTTAGCTTGTATGAACCGCTATTGGTTTGATACACATAATGGAAGCCGTTTCAGTATATTGAGAATACGTATGTATCCTCGCCTCGATTGAAAATCTAGATTTTTGTTCTATTTATCCTAATATTTCTCGTAACATATCTATCTGATATGTGAACAATATTTATAGATAAATAAAATAAACGTCCACACACATTGTGGGAGTCATACGAATTCAATTTCTCAATGATGTCTCCATAAATCCATCGAAAAATGAATAAAATCTATTGTCTTATTTTTGTCTTTAAAATACAAGACAATAGATTTTATTCATTTTATGAATCCATAAATATAGTATTTATTATCTATTTGAATTACATTCCTTAATAATGAATTAATTTGAAAAAAAAAAAAGAAATTCAGAATTGTTAAATAAATGAAGAGAAAATTTTTTATAAAAAATTAAAAATAAGTGTAATTACTATTACTGATCAATAAAAATATCTACCAAAAAGGAGGGGGGGGAAGCTTTCATTTTATGATCAAAAATCCAGTTATACCTGTTATTTCAAAAAAAAAAAAAGAAGAAGAAAACCCGGGATCGGTTGAATTTCAAGTATTCATCTTAACTAATAAGATACGAAGACTTACTTCACATTTTGAATTACATCCAAAGGACTATTTATCTCAAAGAGGTTTACGTATAATTCTGGGAAAACGACAACGACTATTGTCGTATTTGTCAAAGAAAAACAAAATACGTTATCAAAATTTAATAAATCGGTTGGGTATTCGGGATTCATTCACAAATTAGCTAATTTCAAGAATCATTTTCAATTATTCGATTTATTAGATACTGAATTTTGATTAACTTTTTTTTGAACGATTCATGGAAGAATGAATCGAGGAAAAACCTATGAATGTCCCAGCTACAAGAAAAGACCTCATGATAGTAAATATGGGGCCTCAACACCCATCGATGCATGGTGTTCTGCGACTTATTGTTACTCTGGATGGTGAAGATGTTATTGATTGTGAGCCAATATTGGGTTATTTACACAGAGGTATGGAAAAAATAGCGGAAAACCGAACAATTATACAATATCTGCCTTATGTAACACGTTGGGATTATTTAGCTACTATGTTCACAGAAGCAATAACTGTAAATGGACCGGAACAATTGGGAAATATTCAAGTACCTAAAAGAGCCAGCTATATAAGAGTAATTATGTTGGAGTTAAGTCGTATAGCTTCTCATCTACTATGGCTGGGACCTTTTATGGCAGATATTGGTGCACAAACCCCTTTTTTCTATATTTTTAGAGAAAGAGAATTAATATATGATCTATTCGAAGCTGCCACAGGTATGAGAATGATGCATAATTTTTTTCGTATTGGGGGAGTAGCGGCTGATCTACCTTATGGTTGGATCGATAAATGTTTGGATTTCTGCAATTATTTTTTAACAAGGGTTATTGAATATCAAAAACTTATTACGCGAAATCCAATTTTTTTAGAACGGGTTGAGGAGTGGGTGTTGTTGGTAGAGAGGAAGTTATAAATTGGGGGTTATCAGGACCGATGCTTCGGGCTTCCGGAATACAATGGGATCTACGTGAAGTTGATAATTATGAGTGTTACGAGGAATTGGATTGGGAAGTTCAATGGCAAAAAGAAGGAGATTCATTAGCTCGTTATTTAGTTCGAATTGGTGAAATGGTGGAATCCATAAAAATAATTCAACAGGCTTTGGAAGGAATTCCAGGGGGGCCTTATGAAAATTTTGAAATTCGCTGCTTTGATAGAGAAAAGGAGCCAGAATGGAATGATTTTGAATATCGATTCATTGGTAAAAAACCGTCTCCTACTTTTGAATTGCCGAAACAAGAACTTTATGTGAGAATTGAGGCCCCCAAGGGAGAATTAGGAATTTTTCTAATAGGAGATCAGAATGGTTTTCCTTGGAGATGGAAAATTCGTCCACCCGGTTTTATCAATTTGCAAATTCTTCCTCAATTAGTTAAAAGAATGAAATTGGCTGATATTATGACAATACTAGGTAGCATAGATATCATTATGGGAGAAGTTGATCGTTGAAATGATAATTGATACAACGGAAGTCCAAGATATAAACTCCTTTTCCGGATTGGAATCTTTCAAAGAGGTCTATGGAATTCTATGGATACTTTTACCAATTTTGATTCTTGTCTTGGGAATTACAATAAGTGTACTAGCAATTGTATGGTTAGAAAGAGAAATATCTGCAGGGGTACAACAGCGTATTGGACCTGAATATGCTGGTCCTTTTGGAATGCTTCAAGCTCTAGCAGACGGAACAAAACTACTATTCAAAGAGAATCTTATTCCATCTAGGGGAGATATTCATTTATTCAGTATTGGACCATCCATATCAGTCATATCCATTCTAATAAGTTATTCAGTAATTCCGTTTGGCTATAATTTTGTTTTATCTGATTTCAATATGGGTGTTTTTTTATGGATTGCTATTTCGAGTATTGCTCCCATTGGACTTCTTATGTCAGGATATGGCTCAAATAATAAATATTCCTTTTTGGGTGGTCTACGAGCTGCTGCTCAATCGATTAGTTATGAAATACCATTAACTCTATGTGTCTTATCAATATCTCTACGTGCGATTCGTTGAAACCGAAAAAGCTATTCGATGCTATTCTATTGCTATACTCCTCTCTTTATAGTACTATATTTCTATATAGTACTATAATTTCTGTATAGTACTATATAGCGAATAAATTGAATAGAAACCTTCATTATCTTTATTTTCTTTTTCAAAATTCTGATTGAAGAACTAAATTAGATAGTTATATGAGTGAAATAAAACAGCTTATATTGAATCTAATTTCAGAATACTAGATTCCTGCTAGTTAATAGATAGTATGATGATTTTATAAGGGCAGTCAAAATATTGAGTCTCATTTTCTATGTATAAGAATGAAATAAAATTATAAACAGAAGAGGACATTTAACCCAAGATTGGATAATTTGTCATCCTGTTTTGAAGCGGTCTCAAAAGACCAACCTTATTGAGTTTTAGTTACCATTTTTATGAATTATCATAGATATATAAAAATAAATAAGGGGGGTTAATAAAAAAGACTGGATGGTTAGAAACACCAAGATACACAAAGGATTAGTAACACAGATTTTGTAAATTATCCAAAAGAAAATTTACGCAGAATATAAAAAGAATACTAATTGGGGGCTTTAAGTTGGTAGAAAAAAGAAAGCAGTACTCCCCACAACTCCGATCCAGAGTATGCTTCCATTCAATCACTAAATAAATTACTATCAGGAACGAAAAAATCCTTTCCAATTTTTGGAGGTCCCTTTTTCATTTCATAGCACAAAAAAGAAGAATAGGAACGAAAAAAAAATAAGAAATCAAAAACGAAAAATAGATTTCTCTTTCGTTTTTGATTTCTTATATCCATATTCATGGAGATAAAATTCACATCATAATTAAGAAACGGATGTGTAATTATTTTTCGTCATTCAAAATCATGAGGGTTATTGAGAATTATAAAAGAGTATTTTATTGAAGAATTCAGTTATTACTCAACAAATTTGTATTTTCTTAGGGATGAGATCAATTCAGAAGTGCTTTAATTGGATCTTTTATGAAAATCGATTTCTCTTTCTTATTTCTAGAACAGACAGAATTGAATTGGTCTAATTCAGAACCGTTCGATAGATTTTAATCTTCTATATCTTAGGGATATATCAAGAGATAAATAATCGACCCGGTCCTTAGATTTACTTAAGGCTTTCCAGGAGCCGTATGAGGTGAAAATCTCATGTACGGTTCTGTAATAGAGATGGGAACAGGAATGTTATCACCGACTAGGATTATCTAACAGTTTAAGTACAATTGATATAGTTGATGCGCAATCAAAATATGGTTTTTGGGGTTGGAATTTGTGGCGTCAACCTATGGGTTTCATCGTTTTTATAATTTCTTCGCTAGCAGAATGTGAAAGATTACCTTTTGATTTACCAGAAGCAGAAGAAGAATTAGTAGCTGGTTATCAAACAGAATATTCAGGTATTCGATTTGGTTTATTTTACGTTGCTTCCTATTTAAACCTTTTCATTTCTTCATTATTTGTAACAGTTCTTTACTTGGGCGGTTCCAATATTTCTATTCCATACATATTTGTTTCTGAATTTTTTGAAATAAATAAAACATACGGAGTTTTTGGAACTACAATTGATCTCTTTATTACATTAGCTAAAAGCTATTTTTTCTTATTCGTTTCTATCATAACAAGATGGTCTTTGCCTAGGCTAAGAATGGATCAATTATTAAATCTTGGATGGAAATTTCTTTTACCGATTTCTCTCGGTAATCTATTATTAACAACTTCATCTCAATTGTTTTCGCTGTAAAAGATGTTCTATATTCATTACTTGTCTCAAATAAGAGAAAGAAATCAAAAAAAACTATACTATTCATAGATATTTACAATATGTTCCTTATGGTAACTGGGTTCATGAATTATGGTCAACAAACAGTACGAGCTGCAAGGTACATTGGTCAAAGTTTCATGATTATCTTATCTCACGCAAATCGTTTACCTGTAACTATTCAATATCCTTATGAAAAATTAATCACATCAGAACGTTTCCGCGGTCGAATCCATTTTGAATTTGATAAATGCATTGCTTGTGAAGTATGTGTTCGTGTATGTCCTATAGATTTACCCGTTGTTGATTGGAAAATGGAAACGGATATTCGAAAGAAACGATTGCTAAATTACAGTATTGATTTCGGAATCTGTATTTTTTGTGGTAACTGTATTGAGTATTGTCCAACAAATTGTTTATCAATGACTGAAGAATATGAACTTTCAACTTATGATCGTCATGAATTGAATTATAATCAAATTGCTTTGGGCCGTTTACCAATGTCAATAATTGATGATTATACAATTCGAACAATTCAAATCAAAAAAGACAATTTATTATAATTCAATAAAATACAACTTAAAAAAAAAACACACACAAATATTCTATATATTTCTATAGATAGAATAGATATAAATAGAATAATCTAAATCAAATATTTTAAATGTATAAAAAATGAATAATATAGTAAATATCATATTAGTAGAAATATTCTATAATTATTAGAGAACTATATTCTTCAATAGAATATATTAATATATTCTCGAAATTGAAAATATTTTGGAATTTCAATAAGATTTTCAATGGTTATATATGTTCTATCTACCTTTATACTTGAGTTTTCATATCGTTTCAAACTACTCTTTTGTATAAAGAGTGGAATGACATTGATTATATAACCATAACTATATCAATTTAAACTACTTAGGTTTTTCAATGCAAAGAAAAATTGAAATATATAAATTTTTTTTCCTGGTCATATCAATAAGGTCATGAAATTTCGATTTCGTTGTCTTTTTTTTTACATATAATGGATTTGCCTGAAACGCTGCACGATTTTCTTTTAGTCTTTCTGGGATCGGGTCTTCTATTAGGAAGTTTAGGAGTAGTATTACTTACCAACCCCATTTTTTCTGCTTTTTCGTTGGGACTGGTTCTTGTTTGTATATCTTTATTATATATTTTAGCAAACTCGCATTTTGTAGCTGCATCACAGCTACTTATTTACGTGGGAGCTATTAACATTTTAATCATATTTGCTGTGATGTTCATGAATAGTTCCGAATATTACCAAGATTTGAATCTTTGGACCGTAGGGGATGGAATTACTTTGATAGTTTGTACAAGTATTTTTGTTTCATTAATCACTATTATTTCCGATACATCATGGTACGGAATTATTTGGACTACAAGACCAAATCAGATTATTGAGCAAGATTTGATAAGTACTAGTCAACAAATTGGAATTCATTTATCAACAGATTTTTTTCTTCCATTTGAACTAATTTCCATAATTCTTTTAGTTTCTTTGATAGGTGCAATTGTCGTAGCTCGCCAGTAAGAAATCTTTAGAGAACTAGTAATAGAAATCAAGATTCTTTTTTTTTTCAATTTTCTCACATTTATTTCTGTCGAATTCTATGTGAAGTGAAAGAGTTTTTTTTTATGTAGAAATTCTTTTTTTTTTTATTGCCGATATATTCTTTTGTTAATGAATCCAAATTTATAAGGAGTTGGTCAATGATGCTCGAACATGTACTTGTTTTGAGTGCCTATTTATTTTCTATTGGTATCTATGGATTGATCACGAGCCGAAATATGGTTAGAGCCCTTATGTGTCTTGAACTTATACTGAATGCAGTTAATATAAATCTAGTAACTTTTTCTGATTTTTTTGATAATCGCCAATTAAAAGGAAATATTTTTTCAATTTTTGTTATAGCTATTGCAGCCGCTGAAGCGGCTATCGGACTGGCTATTGTTTCCTCAATTGCTCGTAACAGAAAATCAACCCGTATCAATCAATCGAATTTGTTGAATAAATAGCATTAATCCTATAATAATAAAGTAGAATTTCAAATAGTGTAATATGAATCTAATCAATTCATTTGAGTATTTATTCGACACAACTTATGATCATATCATGTTTACATTGCCTAAATCATAAGAAATGAAAGTATCCTGGTCCTCTTCGATTCCCTCTTGTAAATTTATCTAGACGCCTTTTTTTATTAACAGTTAACAATATTATCACAAATCATTGATTCATCTGGTATATAAATATACGATTCATTTACGAGTTTACTAGATCGATAATTTGCATTTTTGAACATCCAAAATTACTATAGATAATGTCACATTCAGTAAAGATTTATGATACATGTATAGGATGTACTCAATGTGTCCGAGCCTGTCCCACAGATGTATTAGAAATGATACCTTGGGGTGGATGTAAAGCTAAGCAAATAGCTTCTGCCCCAAGAACAGAGGACTGTGTTGGTTGTAAGAGGTGTGAGTCCGCTTGTCCGACGGATTTCTTAAGTGTTCGAGTTTATTTATGGCATGAAACAACTCGAAGTATGGGTCTCGCTTATTGATTCGTTTCAAAAAACACCACACGAATACGTTTTTTACTGGCAAAAACTCGTGTTCAAAATAAAAAAGAAAAAAATTCTATTTTATTTTGAGCATGGGCTTTTCTGGCCCAAGTGTATCTTATTTTTATCACGAATTTTTTTCCTTGGTTAACAATAGTTGTTGTTTTCCCAATAGCCGCAGGTTCCTTAATTTTCTTATTTCCTCATAGGGGAAATAAGGTAATTAGGTGGTATAGCATTTGTATATGCTTAATCGATCTCCTTCTAACAACCTATGCATTTTGTTATCATTTCCAATTGGATGATCCACTAATTCAACTGACGGAGAATTATAAATGGATCCATTTTTTTGATTTTTACTGGAGATTAGGAATAGATGGACTCTCCATAGGACCTATTTTACTGACAGGATTGATAACTACTTTAGCCACTTTAGCAGCTCAGCCGGTTACTCGAAAATACCAATTATTTTATTTCCTGATGTTAGCAATGTATAGCGGTCAAATAGGACCATTTTCTTCTCGAGACATTTTACTTTTTTTCATCATGTGGGAATTGGAATTAATTCCCGTTTATCTACTTTTATCCATGTGGGGGGGAAAGAAACGTTTGTATTCAGCTACAAAGTTTATTTTGTACACTGCAGGAGCTTCTGTTTTTTTATTAATGGGAATTCTGGGTATTGGTTTATATGGCTCTAATGAACCAACATTTAATTTTGAAACATTAATTAATCAATCATATCCCGTGGCACTAGAAATAATATTCTATACGGCATTTCTTATTGCTTTTGCTGTCAAATCGCCGATTATACCCTTACATACATGGTTACCAGATACCCACGGAGAGGCGCATTACAGCACTTGTATGCTTTTAGCCGGAATCTTATTAAAAATGGGAGCATATGGGTTGGTTCGAATTAATATGGAATTTTTTTCCCACGCTCATTCCATATTTTGCCCCTGGTTAATGATATTAGGTTGTATTCAAATAATCTATGCCGCTGCAACATCTTTTGGTCAACGGAATCTAAAAAAAAGAATCGCTTATTCTTCCGTATCTCATATGGGTTTTATAATTATAGGAATTGGTTCTATAAGTGATACTGGTCTCAACGGGGCCATTTTACAAATAATATCTCATGGATTTATTGGCGCTGCCCTTTTTTTCTTGGCAGGAACTAGTTATGATAGACTGCGTCTTCTTTATCTTGACGAAATGGGCGGAATGGCTATCCCAATGCCAAAAATATTCACTATTTTCACTATCTTATCAATGGCTTCTCTTGCATTGCCTGGCATGAGCGGTTTTGTTGCAGAATTGATAGTTTTTTTTGGAATAATTACTAGTCAAAAATATCTTTTCATGATGAAAATACTAATTACTTTTGTAACAGCAATTGGAATGATATTAACTCCTATTTATTTATTATCTATCTTACGGCAAATGTTCTATGGATACAAGTTTTTTAATACATCAAACTCTTCTTTTTTTGATTCTGGGCCCAGAGAATTATTTATTTCTATTTCTATCCTTATACCCATAATAGGTATTGGTATTTATCCAGATTTCATTTTCTCATTTTCGGTTGACAAGGTTGAAGCTATTCTATCTCATTTTTGATGGATGATTTTTGTGAATAAATGAATCAAAAAGATACAAAAAAATATTTTCCCGTTAGATTCATTTAAAAAATTGAAATTAGAATCGAATATGTTTGTTGTTTGTGAGAACCCCTTGAATCATTACATTACTTGATTGAAAGGGTTCTCGACGATTTATGGAAAGTATATATTTATATGCTTTCCATATTTTTCTTTATCAGGTTCTTTGAGTCAATTAGATGTAAATGAACCATAACTATGTAGTCCTATTCCTAATAGATTGATCCCCAAATAACATATCCAAATTATAAGAAATCCTATCGAGGCCACTATTGAAGAATTTACACCCTCTAATTTTTTATTTTTTCTAGTATGTAAATAAATCGCGAATATGGTCCAAGTAATAAAGGCCCAAGTTTCCTTTGGATCCCAATTCCAATAGGAACCCCATGCCTCGTTAGCCCATACTGCTCCTGAAAGAATACCTACCGTTAAAAAGAGAAAACCCATACTAATAATACGATAACCCCAACGATCCAATTGTTGAATAAATTGAGACCTATAATAATTTCTAGAAGAAGAAAAATAAGTTTTTCGTAAAACATTGTTTCTTTCATTCCTATTCATGTATTTGATTTCAACAAAATCAACTGATTTTTTTAAAGAATCAAAATTCTTGGTAAAAGAAAGAATTTGGATGACTTCTTGAAACGTAATGACTAAAATAGCCACTGATAATAATGATCCACATAAAAGAGCTGCATAGCCCAGTATCATCATACTTACGTGCATCATTAGCCAATGGGATTGTAGAGCGGGTACTAATATTACGGATTGATGCAGTTTGGTTAAAAGACCCGAAGTCGCAAAGGCTTGGGTAAAAATAACACTTGGTGCAATTATTGTACTTAAAAGGTTTTTCTCCTTTTTAAAAAAAAGAACCATATGAAAAATTGAAAAACCCCATGAAAGAAAGATTAGGGATTCATATAAATCACTAAATGGTAAATGTCCCGAAAAAAACCAACGAGTAATTAACAATCCCGTTACACAGAAAAAAGTTATTATCATGGCTTTTTTGGACAAATCATATAATCCTACAATTTCATTGACTAATAAGGTTATCAAATGAATTGAAATAACAATTGATATAAGGGAAAACGATATATGAGTTAATATATGCTCTAAAGTTGATAATATCATATATATCATGAAAATAAAAATATCTATAATGAAAATAAAAAAGGTATGAATACTCGGAATAGAAATAGGGAATTCATTATAGGACTTATGATATGATTATTTGAAAATTTTTCAAATAAAATATAGGATGCCATGCCGCTACTCGGACTCGAACCGAGATGCTCTAGCACTGCTTCCTAAGAGCAGCGTGTCTACCAATTTCACCATAGCGGCTTACTCGAAATCATAATAACCCAGTATTTAGTCAATCGTCGAGATTGAATAAAGTAAAGTTCGATATTTATTGAGTACATTTCTAAACATTTATTATATAAATTGAGAATAAAAAGTAATTTTATTGAACAGATCT
>CAWUDS030000565.1:0-75924 GCA_963859935.3 Lathyrus sativus | reverse complement strand
AGGCCGGCACAACACGAAGTTCATAGGAATATCTGACCTCGCCATCAGGGATCTATTAAACAAACAGGCATCGAACACGAAGGCCGGCTCAACCAGAAGTTGAGAAGAACATCTGACCTCGCTGTCAGGCATCTGTTAAACAAACAGGCATCGAATTTGATGATCGGCTAAACCCGAAGTTGATAAGAACATTAGACCTCGCCGTCAAGCATCTCTTAAACAAGCAGGCATCAAACCCGAATGGTGGCTCAACACGAAGTTGAGAAGTCATTTGACCTCGCCGTCAAGGATCTGTTTAACAAATAGGCATCGAACCCGGAGGCCGGCTCAACCCGAAGTTGAGAAGAACATCTGACCTCGCCGTCAGGTATCCGTTAAGCAAACATACATCAAACCCGAAGGCTGGCTCAATCCGAAGTTGACAAGAACATCTAACCTCACCGTGAGGCATATGTTAAACAAATAGGCATCGAACCTGAAGGCCGGCACAACACGAAGTTCATAGGAATATCTGACCTCGCGATCAGGGATCTGTTAAACAAACATACATTGAACACGAAGGCCGGCTCAACCCGAAGTTGAGAAGAACATCTGACCTCGCTAGTCAGGCAACTGTTAAACAAACAGGCATCGAACCTGAAGGGCGGCTCAACACGAAGTTGAGAAGTACATTTGACCTCACCGTCAGGGATCTGTTAAACAAACTGGCATCGAATCCGGAGGTCGGCTTTACCCGAAGTTGAGAAGAACATTTGACCTTGCTGTCAGGCATCTATTAAACAAACAGGCATCTAGATTGTTGCTCGGCTCATCCCGAAGTTGAGAAGAACATCTGACCTCGTTGTCAGGCATCAGTTAAACAATCAGGAATCGAACCCGAAGGCAGGCTTAAATCGAAGGTGAGAAGAACATGTGACCTCGCCGCCAGGCATCTGTTAAACAAATAAGCATCAAATACGAAGTCCCGCTTTACACGATGTTGAAAGCAACATCTGACCTCAACGTCAGGCATCTGTTAAACAAACAGGCATCAAATCCCAAGGCTGGCTCAACACGAAGTTGAGAGGAACATTTGACCTTGCCGTCAGGCATCTGTTAAACAAACAGGCATCGAACCCGAAGGGCGGCTTAACCCGAAGTTGAGAAGAACATATGACCTCGATGTCAGGCATCTGTTAAACAAATAAGCATCAAATACGAAGTCCCGCTTAACACGATGTTGAAAGCAACATCTGACCTCAACGTCAGGTATCTGTTAAACAAACAGGCATCGAATCCCAAGGCTGGCTCAACACGAAGTTGAGAGGAACATTTGACCTTGCCGTCAGGCATCTGTTAAACAAACAGGCATCGAACCGGAAGGGCGGCTTAACCCGAAGTTGAGAAGAACATATGACCTCGCTGTCAGGCATCTGTTAAACAAATAGGCATCAAACCCGAAGGCTAGCTCAACACGAAGTTCATAGGAATATTGACCTCACCGTAAGGCATCCGTTAAACAAATAGGCATCGAACACAAAGTCCCGTTCAACACGAAGTTGAGAGCAACATCTGACCTAGCCGCCAGGCATTTGTTAAACAAATGGGCATCGAACTTGAAGGTCGGCTCAACACGAAGTTGAGAGGAACATCTGACCTCGCCGTCAAGCATATGTTAAATAAATAGGCATCGAACCCGAAGGCCGGCTTAACCAAAAGATGAGGAGAACATTTGACCTCGCCGTCAGGCATCTGTTAAACAAACAGGTGTCAAACCCGAAGCTCGGCTCAACTCGAAGTTTAGAAGAGCATCTGACCTCACCGTCAGGTATTTGTTAAAGAAACAGGCATCGAACCCGAAGTTCGGCTTAACACAAAGTTGAGAGGAACATTTGACGTCCTCATCAGGCATCTGTTAAACAAACAGGC
The DNA here is from genome assembly GCA_963859935.3 of Lathyrus sativus. Taxonomy (NCBI): domain Eukaryota; kingdom Viridiplantae; phylum Streptophyta; class Magnoliopsida; order Fabales; family Fabaceae; genus Lathyrus; species Lathyrus sativus. The sequence continues at coordinate 74,016 of CAWUDS030000565.1, read as the reverse complement.
ATTGAACAAGAAGGCCGGCTCAACCTGAAGTTGAGAAGAACAACTGACCTCGCCGTCGGGTATCTGTTAAACAAACATGCATCAAACACGAAGGCTGCCTCAACCCGAAGTTGACAAGAACATCTAACCTCACTGTGAGGCATATGTTAAACAAACAGGCATCAAACCCGAAGGTCGTCTCAACCCGTAGTTGAGAAAAACATTTAACCTAGCCGTCAGGCATCTGTTAAACAAACAGGCATCGAACCCGAAGGCCGGCACAACACGAAGTTCATAGGAATATCTGACCTCTCCATCAGGGATCTGTTAACCAAACAGGCATCGAACACGAAGGCCGGCTCAACCCGAAGTTGAGAAGAACATCTGACCTAACTGTCAGACATCTGTTAAACAAACAGGCATCAAATTTGATGGCGGGCTCAACCCGAAGTTAATAAGAACATTAGACCTCGCCGTGAGGAATCTATTAAACAAACAGGCATCGAACCCGAAGGGCGGCTCAACCCTAAGTTAAGAAGAACATATGACCTCGTTGTCAGGCATCTGTTAAACAAATAGGCATCGAACCCGAATACCGGATCAACACGAAGTTCATAAGAATATCTGACCTCGCGTAAGGCATCTCTTAAACAAATAGGCATCGAACATGAAGTTCAGCTCAACACGAAGTTGAGAGCAACATCTGACCTCGCCGCAAGGCATTTGTTAAACAAACGGGCATCGAACTTGAAGGCCGGCTCAACACGAATTTGAGAGGAACATCCGGCCTCGTTGTCAAGCATATCTTAAATAAACAGGCATCGAACCCGAAGGCCGGCTCAACCAAAACTTGAGAAGAACATTTGACCTCGCCTTCAGGCATCTGTTAATCAAACAGGCATCGAACCCGAAGGTCGGCTCAACCAGAAGTTGAGAAGAACATCTGACCTCACTGTTAGGCATCTGTTAAACAAACAGGCATCGAATTTGATGGTCGGCTCAACCCGAAGTTGATAAGAACATTAGACCTCGCCGTGAGGCATCTCTTAAACAAGCAGGCATCAAACCCGAATGGCGGCTCAACACAAAGTTGAGAAGTCATTTGACCTCGCCGTCAAGGATCTGTTAAACAAACAAGCATTGAACCCGGAGTCCGGCTTAACCCGAAGTTGAGAAGAACATCTGACCTTGCTGTCAGGCAACTATGAAACAAACAGGCATCAAGATTGATGCCCGACTTATCCCAAAGTTGAGAAGAACATATGACCTCGTTGTCAGGCATCAGTTAAACAATCATGAATCGAACATGAAGGCCGGCTCAAACCGAAGGTGAGAAGAACATCTGACCTCGCCGCCAGGCATCTGTTAAACAAATAAGCATCGAACACGAAATCTCGCTCAACACGAAGTTGAGAGCAACATCTGACCTCTCCGCCAGTCATCTATTAAACAAACAAGCATCGAACCCCAAGGCCGGCTCAACCCGAAGTTGAAAAGAACATTAGACCTCCCCGTCAGGCATCTGTTAAAAAAATAGGCATCGAACCCGAAAGCCGGCTCAACCTGAAGATGAGAAGAATATCTGACCTCGCCGTCAGGCAACTTTTAAACAAACATGCATTAAACCCAAAGGCTGGCTCAACCCGAAGTTTAGAAGAACATTTAACCTCACCGTGAGGCATCTATTAAACAAACAGGCATCGAACTCAAAGTTCGTCTCAACCCGTAGTTGAGAAAATCATTTTACCTAGCCGTCAGGCATCTGTTAAACAAACAGGCCTCGAACCCGATGGCTGGCACAACACGAAGTTAAGAGGAACGTGTGAAATCACCGTCAGACATCTATTAAACAAACAGGCATGGAACCCGAAGGCCGGCTCAACACGAAGTTCATAGGAATACTTGACCTTGCCGTCAGGGATCTGTTAAACAAACAGGCATCGAACATGAAGGTCGGCTCAACCTGGAGTTTAGAAGAACATCTGACCTCCTCTCAGGCATCTGTTAAACAAACAGGCATCAAACCCGAAGGCCGGATCAACAAGAAGTTAAGAGGAACATTTGACCTCGCCTTCAGGCATCTGTTAAACAAACTTGCATCAAACCCGAAGGCTGGCTCAGCTCAAAGTTGAGAAGAACATCTGACCTCACTGTAAGGCATGTGTTAATCAAACAGGCATCGAACCCGAAGGTTGTCTCAACCTGTAGTTGAGAAAAACATTTGACCTAGCCGTCAGGCATCTGTTAAACAAACAGGCATCGAACCCGAAGGCAGGCACAACACGAAGTTGAGAGCAACATCTGACCTCTCCGTCAGGCATCTATTAAACAAACAGGCATTGAACCCGAAGGCCGGCTCAACACGAAGTTCATAGGAATATCTGACCTCACCATCTTGGACATGTTAAACAAACAGGCATCGAACACGAAGGACGGCTCAACCCGAAGTTGAGAAGAACATCCGACCTCGCTTCATGCATCTGTTAAACAAACAGGCATCGAATTTTATTGGAGGCTCAACCCGAAGTTGATAAGAACATTAAACCTCACCGTTAGGCATCTATTAAACAATCAGGTATCGAACTCGAAGGGCGGCTCAACACGAAGTTGTGAAGTACATCTGACCTCGCCGTCAGGGATCTGTTAAACAAACAGGCATCGACCCCGAAGGCCGGCTAAACCTGAAGTTGAGAAGAACATCTGACCTCGTTGTCAGCCATCTATTAAAGAAACAGGCATCAATATTTATGGTCGGCTCATCTCGAAGTTGAGAAGAACATCTGACCTAGTTGTCAGGCATCAGTTAAACAAACAGGAATCGAACCTGAAGGCCAGCTTAAACCGAAGGTGAGAAGAACATATGACCTCGTCGCCGGGCATCTGTTAAACAAATAGGAATCGAACACGAAGTCCCACTCAACACGAAGTTGAGAGCAATGTCTGACCTCGTCGTAAGGCATCTGTTAAACAAATAGGCATCGAACACGAAGTCCCGCTCAACACGAAGTTGAGAGCAACGCCTAAACTCACGGCCAGGCATTTGTTAAACAAACGGGCATCGCACCCGAAGGCCGGCTCAACACGAAGTTGAGAGGAACATCCGACCTCGCCATCAAGCATATGTTAAATAAAAGGCATCGATCTTGAAGGCCGGCTCAAACAAAAGTTTAGAAGAACATTGGACCTCGCCGTCAGGCATCTGTTAAACAAACAAGCATCGAACCCGAAGGTCACCTAAACCCGAAGTTGAGAAGAACATCTGACCTCGCCTTCAGGTATCTTTTAAACAAACAGGAATCGAACTCGAAGGTCGGCTTAACACCAAGTTGAGAGGAACATTTGACGTCCCCGTCCGGCATCTGTTAAACAAACACCCATCGAACCCGAAGGCCGGCTCAACACGAAGTTCATAGGAATATCTAACCTCGCCATCAGGCATCTGTTAAACAAACAGGCATCGAACACGAAGGCCAGCTCAACCCAAAGTTGAGAAGAACATCTGACCTCATTGTCAGGAATCTGTTAAACAATCAGGCATCGAATTTGATAGCTAGCTCAACCCGAAGTTGATAAGAACATTAGATCTTGTCGCAAGGCATCTTTTAAACAAACAGGCATCGAACCCGAAGTCCGGCTCAACAAGAAGTTGAGAGGAACATTTGACCGCGCCGTCAGGCATATGTTAAACAAACAGGCATCGAACCCGAAGGGAGGCTCAACACGAAGTTCATATGTACATCTGACCTTGCTGTAAGGGATCTGTTAAACAAATAGGCATCGACCCCGGCGGCCGGCTCAACCCGAAGTTGAGAAGAACATCTGACTTGGCTGTCAGGCATCTATTAAACAAACAGACATCGAGATTGATGGTCGGCTCATCCTGAAGTTGAGAAGAACATCTTACCTCGTTGTCAGGCATCACTTAAACAAACAGGAATCGAACCCGAAGGCCGGCTCAAACCCAATGTAAGAAGAACATTTGACTTCACCGTCAGGCATTTGTTAAACAAATAGGCACCGAACCCGAAGCCTGGCCCAACACGAAGTAGAGAGGAACATTTGACCTCGCTGTCATGCATCTGTTAAACAAACAGGCATCGAACCCGAAGGGCGGCTCAACCCGAAGTTGAGACAAACATCTGACCTCGTTGTCAGGCATCTGTTAAACAAACAGGCATCGAACCCCAAGTTGAGACAAACATCTGACCTCACCATAAGGCATCTGTTAAACAAATAGGCATCAAACACAAAGTCTCGCAAAACACGAAGTTGAGAGCAACGTCTGACCTCGTCGCCAGGCATTTGTTAAACAAACAGGCATCGAACCCGAAAGCCGGCTCAATACGAATTTGAGAGGAACATCTGACCTCGCCGTCAAGCATATGTTAAAGAAACAGGCATCGAACCCAAAGGCCGGCTCAAACAAAAGTTGAGAAGAACATTTGACCTCGCCGTCAGGCATCTGTTAAACAAACAGGCATCGAACCTGAAGGTCGGCTCAACCCAAAGTTGAGAAGAACATCTGATCTCACCGTCAGGTATCTGTTAAACAAACAGGCATCGAAACCAAAGGTCCGCTGAAAAAAAGTTAATAGGAACAATTCACGTCCCCGTCAGGCATCTGTTAAACAAACAGGCATCGAACCAGGAGGGCGGCTCAACCCGAAGTTGAGATGAACATCTGACCTCGCCGTCAGGCATCTATTAAACAAATATGCATCAAACCCGAAGGCTGGCTCAACCCGAAATTGAAAAGAACATCTAGCCTCACCATGAGGCATCTGTTAAACAAACAGGCATCGAACCCGAATGCCGTCTCAAACCGTATTTCAGAAAAACATTAGACCTAGTCATCAGGCATCTGTTAAACAAACAGGCATCAAACCCGAAGTCTGGCACAACACGAAGTTGAGAGGAATATCTGACCTCGCCGCCAGACATCTATTAAACAAAGAGCCATCGAACCCGAAGGTCGGCTCAACACGAAGGTCATAGAAATATCTGACTTCACCGTCAGGGATCTGTTAAACAAACAGGCATCGAACACGAAGGCCGACTCAACTCAAAGTTGAGAAGAACATCTGACCTCGCTGTCAGGCATCTGTTAAACAAAGAAGCATCGAATTTGATGGCCAGCTCAACACGAAGTTGAGAAGTACATCTGACCTCGTTGTCAGGGATCTGTTAAACAAACAGACATCAATATTGATGGTCGGCTCATCTCGAAGTTGAGAAGAACATCTGACCTAGTTGTCAGGCATCAGTTAAACAAACAGGAATCGAACCCGAAGGCCGGCTTAAACCGAAGGTGAGAAGAACATCTGACCTCGCCGCCGGGCATCTGTTAAACAAATAGGCATCGAACACGAAGTCCCGCTCAACACGAAGTTGAGAGTAATGTCTGACCTCACCGCCAGGCATTTGTTAAACAAACGGGCGTCGCACCCGAAGGCCGGCTAAACACGAAGTTGAGAGGAACATCTGACCTCGCCATCAAGAATATGTTAAATAAAAGGCATCGATCCCGAACGCCAGCTCAAACAAAAGTTGAGAAGAACATTTGACCTCGCTGTCATGCATCTGTTAAACAAACAGGCATCGAACCCGAAGGTCGGCTCAACACCAAGTTGAGAAGTATATCTGACCTTGCCCTCAGGGATCTATTTAACAAACAGGCATTTAACCCGAAGGCCGGCTCAACACGAAGTTCATAGGAATATCTAACCTCGCCGTCAGGGATCTGTTTAACAAACAAGCATCGAACACGAAGGCCGACTCAACCCAAAGTTGAGAAGAACATCTGACCTCATTGTCAAGAATCTGTAAACAATCAGGCATCGAATTTGATGGCCAGCTCAACCCGACGTTGATAAGAACATTAGATCTTGCCGTAAGGCATCTATTAAACAAACAGGCATCGAACCCGAAGGCCGGCTCAACAAGAAGTTGAGAGGAACATTTGACCTCGCCGTCAGGCATATGTTAAACAAACAGGCATCGAACCCGATGGGAGGCTCAACACGAAGTTCATAAGTACATCTGACCTTGCTGTAAGGGACCCGTTAAACAAACAGGCATCGGCCCCGAAAGCCGGCTCAACCCGAAGTTGAGAAGAACATCTGACTTTGCGGTCAGGCATCTGTTAAACAAACAGACATCGAGATTGATGGTCGGCTCATCCCGAAGTTGAGAAGAACATCTTACCTCGTTGTCAGGCATAACTTAAACAAACAAGAATCGAACCCGAAGGCCGACTAAAACCCAAGGTAAGAAGAATATTTGACTTCTCCGTCAGGCATCTGTTAAACAAATAGGCACCGAACCCGAAGGCTGGCACAACACGAAGTAGAGAGGAACATTTGACCTCGCTGTCATGCATCTGTTAAACGAACAGGCATCGAACCCGAAGGGCGGCTCAACCTGAAGTTGAGAAAAACATCTGACCTCGCTATCAGGCATCTATTAAACAAACAGGCATCGAACCCGAAGGACGGCTCAACACGAATTTCATAGGAATATCTAACCTCGCCATAAGGCATCTGTTAAACAAATAGGCATCGAACACAAAGTCCCGCTCAACACGAAGTTGAGAGCAACATCTGACCTCGCCGCCAGGCATTTGTTAAACAAACAGGCATCGAACCCGAAGCCGGATAAACACGAAGTTGAGAGGAACATCTGACCTCGCCATCAAGCATATGTTAAATAAACTGGCATCGAACCTAAAGGCCGGCTCAAATAAAAGTTAAGAAGAACATTTGACCTCGCCGTCAGGCATCTATTAAACAAACAGGCGTCGAACTTGAAGGTCGGCTCAACCCAAAGCTAAGAAGAACATCTGATCTCGCCGTCAGGTATCTGTTAAACAAACAGGCATCGAAACCAAAGGTCGGCTCAATAAAAAGTTAACAGGAACAATTGACGTCCCCGTCAGGCATCTGTTAAACAAACAGGCATCGAACCAGAAGGGCGGCTCAACCCGAAGTTGAGATGAACATCTGACCTCGCTGTCAGGCATCTGTTAAACAAATATGCATCAAACCCGAAGGTTGGCTCAACCCAAAGTTGAAAAGAACATCTAGCCTCACAATGAGGCATCTGTTAAACAAACAGGCATCGAACCCGAAGGCCGTCTCAAACCGTAGTTGAGATAAACATTTGACCTAGTCGTCAGGCATCTGTTAAACAAACAGGCATCGAACCCGAAGTCTGGCACAACATGAAGTTGACAGGAACATCTGACCTCGCCGCCAGACATCTATTAAACAAACAGGCATCAAACCCGAAGGCCGGCTCAACAAGAAGGTCATAGAAATATCTGACCTCACCGTCAGGGATCTGTTAAACAAGCAGGCATCGAACACGAAGGCCGACTCAACTCAAAGTTGAGAAGAACATCTGACCTCGCTTTCAGGCATCTGTTAAACAAACAAGCATCGAATTTGATGGCCAACTCAACACGAATTGAGAAGTACATCAGACCTCGCCGTCAGGGATCTGTTAAACAAACAGACATCGATATTGATGGTCGACTCATCTCGAAGTTGAGAAGAACATCTGACCTAGTTGTCAGGCATCAGTTAAACAAACAAGAATCGAACCCGAAGGCCGGCTTAAACCGAAGGTGAGAAGAACATATGACCTCGCCACCGGGCATCTGTTAAACAAATAGGCATTGAACACGAAGTCCCGCTCAACACGAAGTTGAGAGCAACGTCTGACCTCGCCGTAAGGCATCTGTTTAACAAATAGGCATCGAACACAAAGTCCCGCTCAACATCGGACCTCATCGCCAGGCATTTACTAAACAAACGGGCATCGCACCCGAAGGCCGGCTAAACAGAAAGTTGAGAGGAACATCTAACCTCGCCATCAAGCATATGTTAAATAAAAGGCATCGATCCCGAATGCCAGCTCAAACAAAAATTGAGAAGAACATTTGACCTCGCCGTCAGGCATCTGTTAAACAAACAGGTATCGAACTCGAAGGTCGGCTCAACCCGAAGTTGAGAAGAACATCTGACCTCGCCTTCGGGTATCTGTTAAACAAACAGGCATCGAACTCGAAGGCCGGCTCAACACGAAGTTGAGAGGAACATTTGACGTCCCCATCACGCATCTGTTAAACAAACACGCATCGAACCTGAAGGCCAGCTCAACACGAAGTTCATAGGAATATCTAACCTCACTGTCAGGGATCTATTTAACAAACAAGCATCAAACACGAAGGCCGGCTCAACCCAAAGTTGAGAAGAACATCTGACCTCATTGTCAAGAATCTGTTAAATAATCAGGCATCGAATTTTATGGCCAGCTCAACCCGAAGTTGATAAGAAAATTAGATCTTGCCGTCAGGAATTTGTTAAACAAATAGGAATCGAACCCGAAGGCCGGCTCAACCCGAAGTTGAGAAGAACACCTAACCTAGCCGTAAGGCATATGTTAAACAAACATGCATCAAACCCGAAGGCTGGCTCAACCCGAAGTTGAGAAGAACATCTAACCTCATCGTGTGGCATCCGTTAAACAAACAGGCATCGAACCCGAAGGTCGTCTCAACCTTTAGTTGAGAATAACATTTGACCTTGCCTTCAGGCATATGTTAAACAAACAGGCATCGAACCCGAAGGCTGGCACAACACAAAGTTGAGAGGAACATATGACCTCGCTGTCAGACAACTATTAAACAAACAGGCATCGAACCCGAAGGTCGGCTCAACACGAAGTTCATAGTAATATCTGACCTCGCCGTCAGGGATCTGTTTAACAAACAGGCATCGAACACGAAGGCCAACTCAACCCAAAGTTGAGAAGAACATCTGACCTCGATGTCAGGAATCTATTAAACAAACAGGTATCAAATTTGATGGCCAGCACAACCCGAAGTTGATAAGATTATTAGATCTCGCCGTCAGGCATCTGCTAAACAAACAGGCATTGAACCCAAAGGTCGGGTCAACAAGAAGTTGAGAGGAACATTTGACCTTGTCGTCAGGCATATGTTAAACAAACAGGCATCGAACCCGAAGGGAGGCTCAACACGAAGTTCATAAGTACATCTGACCTCGCTGTAAGGGATCTGTTAAACAAACAGGCATCGACCCCGAAGGGCGACTCAACCCGAAGTTGAGACAAACATCGGACCTCGCTGTCAGGCATCTGTTAAACAAACAGGCATCGAACCCGAAGGCCGGCTCAACACGAAGTTCATAGGAATATCTGACCTCGCCATAAGGCATCTGTTAAACAAATAGGCATCGAACATAAAGTCCCGCTCAACACGAAGTTGAGAGCAACATCTGACCTCGCCGCTAGGCATTTATTAAACAAACTGGCATCGAACCCGAATGCCGGCTCAATACGAAGTTGAGAGGAACATCTGACCTCGCCGTCAACCATATGTTAAATAAACAGGCATCGAACCCAAAGGCCGGTTCAAACAAAAGTTGAGAAGAACATTTCACCTCGCCGTCAAGCATCTGTTAAACAAACAGGCATTGAACCTGAAGGTCGGCTCAACCCAAGGTTGAGAAGAACATTTGATCTCGCCGTCAGGTACCTGTTAAACAAACAGGAATCGAAATCAAAGGTCGGCTCAACAAAAAGTTGATAGGAACAATTGACGTCCCTGTCAGTCATCTGTTAAACAAACAGGCATCGACCCAAAAGGGCGGCTTAATACGTATTTGAGATGAACATCTGACCTCGCCGTCAGGCATCTGTTAAACAAACATGCATCAAACCTGAAGGCTGGCTCAACCCGAACATGAGAAGAACATCTAGCCTCACCATGAGCATCTGTTAAACAAACACGCATCGAACCCGAAGACCGTCTCAAACCGTAGTTGAGAAAAACATTTTAACTAGTCGTCAGGAATCTTTTAAACAAACAGGCATCGAACCCGAAGTCTGGCACAACACAAAGTTGAGAGGAACATCTGACCTCACCGTCAGACATCTATTAAACAAAGAGGCATCAAACCCAAAGGCCGGCTCAACACGAAGTTCATAGAAATATCTGACCTCGCCGTCAGGGATCTGTTAAAAAACAGGCATCGAACACTAAGGTCGGCTCAACTCAAAGTTGAGAAGAACATCTGATCTCGCTGTCAGGCATCTGTTATACAAACAAGCATCAAATGTGAGAGGAACATCTAACCTCATCGTCAAGCATATGTTAAATAAACAGGCATCGAACCCAAAGGCCAGCTCAAACAAAAGTTGAGAAGAACATTTGACCTCGCCGTCAAGCATCTGTTAAACAAACAGGCATCGAACCCAAATGTCGGCTCAACCCGAAGTTGAGAAGAACATCTAATCTCGCTGTCAGGTATCTGTTAAACAAACAGGCATCGAAACCAAAGGTCGGCTCAACAAAAAGTTGAGAGGAACATTTGACGTCCCCGTTAGGCATCTGTTAAACAAACAGGTATCGAACCAGAAGGGCGGCTCAACCCGAAGTTGAGATGAACATCTGACCTCGCCGTCAGGCATCTGTTAAACAAACATGCATCAAACCCGAAGGCTGGCTCAACCCGAAGTTGAGAGGAACATCTAGCCTCACCATGAGGCATCTGTTAAACAAACAGGCATCGAACCCGAAGGCCATCTCAACCCGTAGTTGAGAAAAAAATTTGACCTATTCGTAAGGCATCTGTTAAACAAACAGGCATCGAACCCGAAGGCCGGCTCAACACGAAGTTGAGAGGAACATCTGACCTCGCTGTCAGACATCTATTAAACAAATAGGCATCGAACCCGAAGGCCGGCTCAACACGAAGTTCATAGGAATATCTGACCTCACCGTCAGGGATCTGTTAGACAAACAGGCATCGAACACGAAGGCCGGCTAAACCCAAAGTTGAGAAGAATATCTGACCATCTCTGTCAAGCATCTGTTAAACATACAGGCATTGAACCCGAAGGCCGGCTCAACACGAAGTTCATAAGAATATCTGACCTCGCCGTCAGGGATCTGTTTAACAAACAGGTATCGAACACGAAGGCCAGCTCAAACCGACGTTGACAAGAACATCTGACCTCGCTGTCAGGCATCTGTTAAACAAACAGGCATCGAATTTGATGGCCAGCTCAAACCAAAGTTGATAAGAACATTAGACCTTGCTGTCAGGCATCTGTTAAACAAACAGGCATCAAATCTGAAGGGTGCCTCAACAAGAGGTTGAGAGGAACATTTTACCTCACCGTCAGGCATCTGTTAAACAAATGGGCATCAAACCCGAAGGGAGGCTCAACACGAAGTTGAGAAGTACATCTGACCTCGCCGTCAGGGATCTGTTAAACAAACAGGCATCGAACACGAAGTCCCGCTCAACACGAAGTTGAGAAGAATATCTGACCTTGTTGTCAGACATCAGTTAAACAGACAGGCGTCGAACCCCAAGGCCGGCTCAACACGAAGTTGAGAGGAACATTTGACCTCGCCGTCAGGCATCTGTTAAACAAATAGGCATCGAACACGAAGTCCCGCTCAACACGAAGTTGAGATGAACATCTGACCTCTCCGTCAGGCATCTGTTAAACAAACATGCATCAAACCCCAAGGACGGCTCGACACAAAGTAGAGAGGAACATTTGACCTTACCGTCAGGCATCTGTTAAACAAACAGGCATAGAACCCGAAGGCCGGCTCAACCCTTAGTTGAGAAAAATATTTGACCTAGTCGTCAAGTATCTGTTAAACAAACAGGCATCGAACCCGAAGGCCGGCTCAACACGAAGTTCATAGGAATATCTGACCTCGCCGCCAGGGATCTATTAAACAAATAGGCATCGAACACGAAGGCCGGCTCAACCCGACATTGACAAGAACATCTGACCTCGATGTCAGGCATCTGTTAAATAAACAAACAGCGAACCCGAAGGCTGGCTCAACCCGAAGTTGAGAAGAACACCTGACCTCTCCGTCAGGGATCTGATAAACAAACAGGCATCGAACCCGGAGGTCGGCTCAACCCAAAGTTGAGAAGAACATCTGACCTCGTTGTCAGACATCAGTTTAACAAATAGGAACCGAACCCGAAGGCCGGTTCAAACCGAAGATGAGAAAAACATCTGACCTCGACGCCAGGCATCTATTAAACAAATAGTCATCGAACACGAAGTCCCGTTCAACACGAAATTGAAAGCAACATTTGGCCTCTCCGTCAGGCATATGTTAAACAAACAGGCATCGAACCCCAAGGTCGGCTCAACATGAAGTTGAGGGGAACATTTGACCTCGCCGTCAGGCATCCATTAAACAAACAGGCATCGAACCCGAAGGACGGCTCAACACGAAGTTCATAGGAATATCTGACCTCGCCGAAGGTATTTTTTAAACAAACAGGCATCGAACACAAAGTCCTGCTCAACACGAAGTTGAGAGCAACATCTGACATCGCCGCCAGGCATTTATTAAACAAAAGGCCATCGAACCCGAAGGCCGGCTCAACACGAAGTTAAGAGGAACATCTGACGTCGCCGTCAAGCATATTTTAAAGAAACAAGCATCGAACCCGAAGGCCGGCTCAACCAAAAGTTGAGAAGAACATTCAATCTCGCCGTCAGGCATCTGTTAAACAAACAGGCATCGAACCCGAAGGTCAGCTCAACCCGAAGTTGAGAAGAACATCTGACTTCACCGTCAAGTATCTATTAAACAAACAGGCATCGAACTCGAAGGCCGGCTCAACACGAAGTTGAGAGGAACATTTGACGTCCCCGTCAGGCATCTATTAAACAAACAAGCATCGAACCCGAAGGTTGGCATAACACGAAGTTGAGAGGAACATCTGACCTCGCCGTCAGACATCTATTAAGCAAACAGGAATTAAACTCGAAGCCCGACTCAATACGAAGTTCAAAGGAATATCTGACCTCCCCGTCAGGGATCTGTTAAACAAACAGGCATCCAACACGAAGGCCGGCTTAACCCGACTTTGAGAAGAACATCTGACCTCGCTATTAGGCATTTGTTAAACAAACAGGCATCGAATTTGATGGCCAGCTCAACCCGAAGTTGATAAGAACATTAGACATTGCCGTTAGGCATCTGTTAAACATACATGCATCGAACCCGAAGGCTTGCTCAACAAGAAGTTGAGAGGAATATTTGGCGTCACCGTCAGGCATCTGTTAAACAAACAGGCATCGAACCCGAAGGGCGGCTCAAAACGAAGTTGAGAAGTACATCATACCTCGCCGTTAGGGATCTTTAACACAAACAGGCATTGAACCCGGTGGCCGGCGCAAACCAAAGTTGAGAAGAACATCTGACCTCGTTGTTGGGCATCTATTAAACAAACATGCATCTAGATAGATGGTCGACTCATCCCAAGGTTGAGAAGAACATCTGACCACGTTGTCAAACATTAGTTAAACAAACCGGAACCGAACCTGAAGGATGACTCAAAGCGAAGGTGAGAAGAACATCTAACCTCCATTACAGGCATCTGTTAAACAAATATGCATCGAACACGAAGTCCCGCTCAACACGAAGTTGAGAGCATCATCTGACCTCGCCGTCAGGCATCTGTTAAACAAACAGGCATCGAACCCCTAGGCCGGCTCAACACGAAGTTGAGAGGAACATTTGACCTCACTGTCAAGCATCTGTTAAACAAACAGGCATCGAACCCGAAGGGCGGCTCAACCCGAAGTTGAGAAGAACATATGAAATCACCGTCAGGCATCTGTTAAACAAACAGGCATTGAATCCGAAGGCCGGCTCATCACGAAGTTCATAGGAATATCTGACCTCGCTTAAGGTATCTTTTAAACAAATAAGCATCGAACACGAAGTCCCGCTCAACACGAAGTTGAGAGCAACATCTGACCTTGCCACCGGACATTTGTTAAACAAACAGGCATCGAACCCAAAGGCCGGCTCAACACGAAGTTGAGAGGAACATCTGACCTCGCCGTCAAGCATATGTTAAATAAACAAGCATTGAACCCAAAGGCCGGCTCAACCAAAAGTTGAGAAGAACATTCGATCTCGCTGTCAGGCATCTGTTAAATAAACAGGCATCGAACCCGAAGGTCGGCTCACCCCGAAGTTGAGAAGAACATCTGACCTCAATGTCAGGTATCTGTTAAACAAAGAGTCATCGAACCCGGAGGCCGACTCAAAACAAAGTTGAGAGGAACATTTGACATCCCCGTCAGGCATCTGTTAAACAAACAGGCATCGAACCAGAAGGGAGACTCAACCCGAAGTTGAGAAGAACATCTGACCTCGCTGTCAGGCATCTGTGAAACAAACACGCATCAAACCCGAAGGATGGATCAACCCAAAGTTGAGAAGAACATCTAACCTCACCATGAGGCATCTGTTAAACAAACAGGCACCTAACTCGAAGGCCGTCTCAACCCGTAGTTGAGAAAAACATTTGACCTAGCCGTCAGGCATCTGTTAAACAAACAGGCATCAAACCCGAAGGCTGGCACAACACGAAGTTGAGAGGAACATCTGACCTCGCCGATAGGCATCTATTAAATAAACAGGCATCGAACCCGAAGGCCGGCTCAACACGAAGTTCATAGGAATATATGACCGCGCAGTCAGAGATCTGTTAAACAAACATTTGACCTCGCCGTCAGGCATCTGTTAAACAAACAGGCATAGAACCCGAAGGGCGGCTCAACACAAAGTTGAGAAGTACATCTGACCCCGCTGTCAGGGATCTGTTAAACAAACCGGCATCAAACCCGGAGGCCGGCTAAACCCGAAGTTGAGAAGAACATCTGACCTCGCTATCAGGCATCTGTTAAACAAACAGGCATCGAACCCGAAGGGCGGCTCAACCCGAAGTTGAGAAGAACATATGAAATTGTTTTCAGGTATCTGTTAAACAAACTGGCATCGAATCCGAAGGCCGTCTCAACACGAAGTTCATAGGAATATCTGACCTCGCCGTAAGGCATCTTTTAAACAAACAGGCATCGAACCTGAAGGTCGTCTCAACCTGTAGTTGAGAAAGACATTTGACCTAGCGTTCAGGCATCTGTTAAACAAACAGGCTTCGAACCCGAAGGCTGGCACAACACGAAGTTGAGAGAAACATCTGACCTCGTTGTCAGACATCTATTAAACATACATGCATCGAACCCGAAGGCCGGCTCAACACGAAGTTCATCGGAATATCTGACCTCGCCGTCCGGGATCTGTTAAACAAACAGGCATCGAACACGAAGGCCGACTAAACCCGACATTGACAAGAACATCTAACTTCGATGTCAGGCATCTGTTAAACAAACAGGCATCGAATTTGATGGCCAGCTCAAACCAAAGTTGATAAGAACATTAGGCCTTGCTGTCAGGGATCTGTTAAAAAATAGGCACCGAACCCGAAGGCTGGTTCAACAAGAGGTTTAGAGGAACATTTGACGTTGCCGTCAGGCATCTGTTAAGTAAACGGGCATCGAACCCGAAGGGCGGCTCAACACGAAGTTGAGAAGTACATCTGACCTTGCTGTCAGGGATCTGTTAAACAAACAGGCATCGAACCCGGAGGCCGGCTCAACCCGAAGTTGAGAAGAACATCTGACCTCGTTGTCAGACATCAGTTAAACAAACAAGAACCGAACCCGAAGGCCGGCTCAAACCGAAGGTCAGAAGAACATCTGACCTCGCCGCCAGGCATCTATTAAACAAATAGGCATTGAACACGAAGTCCCACTCAACACAGTTGAGAGAAACATCTGACCTCACCGTCAGGCATCTGTTAAACAAACAGGCATTGAACCCCAAGGCCGACTCTACACGAAGTAGAGAGGAACATTTGACCTCGCCGTCAAGTATTTGTTAAACAAACTGGCATCGAACCCGAAGGGCGGCTCAACCCTTAGTTGAGAAAAACATTTGACCTAGCCTTCAGGCATCTGTTAAACAAACACGCATCGAACCCGAAGCCTGGTACAACACGAAGTTGAGAGAAACATCTGACCTTTAAGTCAGACATCTATTAAACAAACAGGCATCGAACCCGAAGGCCGGCTCAACACGAAGTTCATAGGAATATCTGACCTCGCCGTCAGGGATCTATTAAACAAACAAGCATCGAACACGAAGGCCGGCTCCACCCAATGTTGACAAGTACATCTGACCTCGCTGTCAGGCATCTGTTAAATAAACAGGAATCGAATTTGATGGCTAGCTCAAACCGAAGTTGATAAGAATATTAGACCTCGCTGTCAGGCATCTGTTAAACAAACAGGCGTCGAACCCGAAGGTCGGCTCAATAAAAAGTTGAGTGGAACATTTGACCTTGTCGTCAGACATCTGTTAAACAAACAAGCATCGAACCCGAAGGGCGGCTCAACACGAAGTTGAGAAGTACATTTGACCTCACCGTCAGGGATCTGTTAAACAAACAGGCATCGAACCCGGAGGCCGACTCAACCCGAAGTTGAGAAGAACATCTGACCTCGTTGTCAGACATCACTTAAACAAACAGGAATCGAACCCGAAGGTCGGCTCAAACCGAAGAGGAGAAGAACATCTGACCTCGCTGCCAGGCATCTATTAAACAAATAGGCATCGAACACGAAGTGTCGCTCAACACGAAGTTGAGAGCAACATCTGACCTCGCCGTCAGGCATCTGTTAAACAAACAGGCATCGAACTCCAAGGTCGGCTCAACTCGAAGTTGAGTGGAACATTTGATGTTGATGTAAGGCATCTGTTAAACAAACAGGCATCGAACCCGAAGGGCGGCTCAACACGAAGTTCATAGGAATATCTGACCTCGCCGTAAGGTGTTGCACCCCAAAATTTGCCCAACCTCTTCTTTACTTGGTTTATGTTTAATTACATTGTTCTAACATTTGCATTGCATAGTTATTATTCTCGAGGCAGGGGATCAAGGCATTCAGGTGGCTCCAGGTGCAACTTTCAATGCAAGAGGCTAAACAACAAACATTAGAGGCTTCAACATTTGTTTTGCCCAGCAATCGAGCGACCAATTTTATTTTATTTTTGCAAGGGATTTTTCATGTCAGAAGCAGCATTCAGGTTATGTACAGTGTTCCCATGGTCAGAGCAATCAAGAATGGATTTCAGCATCTAAACAAAGTTCAGAACGGCAGGAAACAGACAAAGGGGCAGGTTTCCCTCCAAAAGGCGCCAAATTCAAAATTTTGAATGTGTTAATCGATTAACACATAGGGTTAATCGATTAACCATTGGAAAATCAGTTTAGATTTGAATTTTCAACAGTGTTAATCGGTTAACCTATATGGTTAATCGATTAACCACAGCAGGTTTTGCCTTGCACGTAAATTTTCAAGTCCATCCACTTTTGGGGTCCAATTTTGGTCATTTAAATTGCATTTTCACACTAGGGAAGGATCTAGAACACTATCAAATTTCATTTTCCCTCCAAATGCCCAAATCTCATTCCATACCATATTTTCCAAGCCATTTTCCAATCCTTGCTTTGGATCTAAATCAAGAGTGTATATATTTGATTCACTCCAAACCTCACAAAAAAGAAAATCCTCATAATTCACTCTCATTTTCAGAATTGCTCTCAATTTTCTCTCAATTTTCAAATCTCAAAAACCTCACTCAAAGCTCTTCTCCTTGAGATCATTTATTCTTCATTGGAATCATTGATTTCTAAGAGCTAAACCTCTATTAGTTCACTCCATCAATTCCTTTTCATCATCCAATTTTCGTGCACTAGCAAATCTGAATTTTGAAGTGTTTTTGGAAGTGATTATTTGGCTTATTTTGAGTTGTTCTTGGTGGATCTACATTGCTACTACAAGAATTGGTGTGGATCTTGAAGAATTCTGGTTTTCTTTGCTTAGATCTACTCATTTACAGTTGAATCAACAATTACCGGATCAAGTCTCCGATCCGAAGGTTGGAATTCTGATCCGATTTTGTTTTCGAACTTATTTGCACAATTTGCATGTGGATCTTTGCATTTGATTGAATATGTTGATTTTGATCCATGATCTTGTTGTGTTATTGTGTTTACGTGATGTTTAAATCAATGTTTGCTGGTTTAATTTCGTGCATGATCAATCACATGATAATTGGAGTGTTTGCTTAAGTGATAAGCTGCTGAAAAGTGATTATGAACTGTTGTTTTTCACCTCTGGCATAGTGTTAATCGATTAACCTATATGGTTAATCGATTAAACAACTCAAATATTCAAATTTTCAAGCGTTTTTCAATGGTTAACCGATTAACCCCTGGCGTTAATCGATTAACACTGTAACAGAGGGCCTGTTTTGCTGTTTTGCTTGCTTGTTCGCGTGCCGGTTCGATCCGAATCATCATAGATCATTGTGTTGCATTAGGATTGAATTATTTTGGATGTTTGTCACTGTTTTTGGCTGTTTAATCATGATCTTGTGTGCATTTTCCACTCGCATGTTTGCATTTGCATGTTGCTTGTTTTCTCTTCTTCTTTCGTAATTCTTCCCTCTTTTTGTTGATTTTTGTTCTAGTGATTAGAATAGAATTAGGAGGAGATCTTTTGCTTTCTATTAGTAGACATATTTATGTTCCCTTATAATTTTTTGTTAGAATTTTAGAACAACTTTAGGTTCTGTTTTAGGTGTTGAGATTAGAGCCTTCCCAAACTTGTGGATCATCTTGATACCCTTCAACTTAGAAATTATTTAGATGACTTAGAAGTTGAATTAGGCTTTAATATTTTAACCCTAGATTGTTCAAACATGCATGTTCCCCTAGGAAATTTATTAGAATTTTACAACTTTGTTTTCTATTTTTAGTTGTATTTTGCAAGTTGCTTGTGCTTGTGGTGTTCTATCTTTAGTGCTCTTGTTTGTTTGGTCTTGTTGGTGACTTTGGAGCTGGATTTTCTTGGATTCCTTCTTGGGAGGTCTTCTGGATTTGGTGTAGCTGCTGTGGCTTGAAGCTTGGAGCTTGGAGTTGAAGCTTTCTTCTCTTTTAGGAGCTTTTCAAGAGCTTAGGAAATTAGGGTTTTAGGAAGAGCCATTAAGACTAGTTTTGATTCTTTCATCAAACATAGAATGCATTGTGTGCTTCTATTCTATCCAATGATGTAAAGTCCTCCTAGGGAAACTCCATTTCTCCTTTGGAGGGATGTGTGGTATGCCCATAGTTGAGTAGAACTTTGAGGATGCCTTTCCATTTCAATGTTGGTACTTGATGATTTCCTTTGGTTTTCATTTAGTTTTCAACATTGCAACCTTGATCTTAGTGATTAATCCTATGCTTGGAGTGTGCTTTCTAGAGTTTGAAGATGAAGTTTGATGAAGTTTGAAGATAGAAGCTAGCTTGAAGATGAAGCCTTTTTGCTGTCAACCTTGCTGTCAAGAGGATTTGCTGTTTATAGCTGCTGTTGAGTATTGAAGTTGTTGAAGACTATTGCTGCTGCTTGGGCTGCTTCCTCTGCTTCTTATCTTTTGTTGTTTTGTCTGTTTGCTTATGTTGCCTACCTCTAGGTTTGAGGTGGAGCTTGTCTCCCCTTGCCTGTTGTTTTCTTAGGTTTGAGGTTGAGCCGGACTCCCTTGCCTCGCTTATACTGTTGCATAGCATGCATTTTACTGTTTACTGTTTACTTCTTGTTTTCTTTTGCTTTTCTCCCCTAGGATCTCTGATTTCCTTTGTGCAAGAGGGAATTATGACAGACATTAGGTTTTTAAACCATGCATGATAACTGTAGGTAGATTCCCTTTCAACCATAGTTTTAGGGCGTCTTTCTTTTCTCATCTCAAAACAATTCAAAAATACAGTAATAAGGGTAATTGAAGTCGTACGTTATGAGCCTTAAGCTATATGGGAAAAGGTTGGTGGAGGGTCTCTCTCCATTAATCTGGATGTTAGTGTAGTACCCTTTGGGTGACATACAAAGCGTTCACTCCTGGGTCATAGTCTCTAGTGCGACTGGGATTGCAAACATCCTAAAAAACAGTTCTTTCATAAAAAAACTAAAACAAACATTCAAACTCTGTTTTTGTCCTCTTGGACCTTTAATCAGGAAAACCCTTTCATAAGGAGATAAAAGAACTGTTAGACAAACTTGTGTCGTCCGTAGCCCGAACTACGTTTGCTATGATCTTTCATGCCGTATGAAAGTACGTAGGCACGAGATGCGACATCTCGGCGAGCAACCTTCCCCCCATAACCCGTAGTTAGGCGAACTACGTTGAATCTGATTTCTCGTTCTAGACGAGAATACGTAGGCATAAATTGAGATACTTTGCCGAGTCATTTTATTTTCTTTTTAACCCTGACCTTTAGAATAGATAAATAAACATACCCTAGATAGAAAACAAGCGTGGATCCTGTCGAGTACGACGGACGTGAGGGGTGCTAATACCTTCCCCTTGCGTAACCGACTCCCGAATCCAGGATTTGGTTGCGTTGACCATTCCTTTCCCTCTTTGCGTTAGGTTTACTCTGAGAGTTTCCTTTCCCTCTTTTGGGATAAATAACGCACGGTGGCGACTCTTCTGTCATAGTCGGCGCCGATTTTCGCAGTAGTGACATAAGGCATCTTTTAAACAAATAGGCATCCAACACGAAGTCCCGCTCAAAACAAAGTTGAGAGCAATATCTGACCTCACCGCCAGGCATTGAAACCGAAGGTCAGCTCAATACGAAGTTGAGAGGAACATCTGACCTCGCCGTCAAGCATTTGTTAAATAAACAGGCATCGAACACGAAGGCCGGCTCAAACAAAAGTTGAGAAGAACATTTGACGTCCCTGTCAGGCATCTGTTAAACAAACAGGCATCGAACCAGATGGGCGGATCAACCCGAAGTTGAGAAGAACATCTGACCTCGCCGTCAGCCATCTGTTAAACAAACATGCATCAAACCCGAAGGTTGGCTCAACCCGAAGTTGAGAAGAACATCTAACCTCACCATGAGGTATCTGTTAAACAAATAGGCATCGAACCCGAAGGCCGTCTCAACCCGCAGCTGAGAAAAACATTTGACATAGCCTTCAGGCATCTGTTAAACAAACAGGCATCGAACCCGAAGGCTGGCACAACACGAAGTTGAGAGAAACATCTGACCTCGCCGTCCGATATCTATTAAACAAACAGGCATCGAACTTGAAGGCCGGCTCAACACAAAGATCATAGGAATATCTGACCTCGTCGTCAGGGATCTTTTAAACAAACAGGCATCGAACACGAAGGTCGGCTCAATCCAACGTTGACAAGAACATCTGACCTTGCTGTCAGGCATCTGTTAAACAAACAGGCATCGAATTTAATGGCCAGCTCAAACCGAAGTTGATAAGAACATTAAACCTCGTAGTTAGGCATCTGTTAAAAAAACAGGCCTCGAACCCGAAGGCCGGCTCAACAAGAAGTTGAGAGGAACATTTGACCTCGCCGTCAGGCATCTGTTAAACAAACATGCATCAAACCCGAAGGGCGGCTCAACAAGAAGTTGAGATGTACATCTGACCTCGCCATCAGGGATCTGTTAAACAAACAGGAATCGAACTCGGAGGCCGGCTAAACCCGAAGTTGAGAAGAACATCTGACCTCGTTGTCAGACATCAGTTAAACAAACAGGAACCGAACCCGAAGGCCGGATCAAACCGAAGGGGAGAAGAACATCTGACCTCGCCTCCAGGCATCTATTAAACAAATAGGCATCAAACACGAAATCCCGCTCAACACGAAGTTGAGAGCAACATCTGACCTTAACGCCAGGCATTTGTAAAACAAATGGGAATCGAAACCGAAGGTCAGCTCAACACGAAGTCGAGAGAACATCTGACCTCGACGTCAAGCATTTTTTAAATAAACAGGCATCGAACCCGATGGTCGGATCAAACAAAAGTTGAGAAGAACATTTGACCTCGCCGTCAGGCATCTGTTAAACAAACAGGCATCGAACCCGAAGGCCGGCTCAACACGAAGTTGAAAGGAACATTTGGCGTCCCCGTCAGGCATCTGTTAAAGAAACAGGCATCGAACCAGAAGGGCGGCTCAACCCGAAGTTGAGAAGAACATCTGACCTCGCCGTCAGGCATTTGTTAAACAAATATGCATCACACCTGAAGGTTGGCTCAACCCGAAGTTGAGAAGAACATCTAACCTCACCGTGAGGCATCTGTTAAACAAACAGGCATTGAACCCGAAGGCCGTCTCAACCCGTAGTTGAGAAAAACATTTGACCTAGCCTTCAGGCATCTGTTAAACAAACAGGCATCGAACCCAAAGGCTGGCACAACACGAAGTTGAGAGAAACATCTGACCTCGCTGTCAGACATCCATTAAACAAAAGGCATAGAACCCGAAGGCCGGCTAAACAAGAAGTTCATAGGAATATCTGACCCCGCCGTCAGGGATCTGTTAAACAAACAGGCATCGAACACGAAGGCCGGCTCAACCCGACGTTGACAAGAACATCTGACCTCGCTGTCACGCATCTGTTAAACAAACAGGCATCGAATTTGATGGCCAACTTAAAACAAAGTTGATAAGAACATTAGACCTCGCCGTCAGGCATCTGTTAAACAAACAGGCATTGAACCCGAAGGCCGGCTCAACACGAAGTTGTGAAGTACATCTGACCTCGCCGTCAGGGATCTATTAAAGAAACAGGCATCGAAACCGGAGGTCGGCTCAACCAAAAGTTGAGAAGAACATCTGACCTCGTTGTCAGACATCAGTTAACAAACAGGATTCGAACCCGAAGGCTGGCTCAAACCGAAGGTGAGAAGAACATTGGACCTCGCCGCCAGGCATCTATTAAAGAAATAGGCATCGAACACGAAGTTCCGCTCAACACAAAGTTGAAAGCAACATCTGACCTCGCCGTCAGGCATCTGTTAAACAAACAGGCACCGAACCCCAAGGCCGGCCCAACACGAAGTTGAGAGTAACTTTGACCTCACCGTCAGGCATCGGTTAAACAAACAGGCATCGAACCCGAAGGGCGGCTCAACCCGTAGTTGAGAAAAACAATTGACCTAGCCTTCAGGCATCTGTTAAACAAACAGGCATCGAACCCGAAGGCTGGCACAACATGAAGTTGAGAGAAACATCTGACCTCGCCGTCAGACAACTATTAAACCAACGGGCATCGAACCCGAAGGCCGGCTCAACACGAAGTTCATAGGAATATCTGACCTTGCCATCATCTATCTGTTAAACAAACAGGCATCAAACACGAAGGCCGGTTCAACCGGACGTTAACAAGAACATCTGACCTCGCTATCAGGCATCTATTAAACAAACAGGCATCGAATTTGTTGGCCAGCTCAAACTGAAGTTGATAAGAACATTAGACCTCGTTGTTAGGCATCTTTTAAACAAATAGGCATCGAACCCGAAGGCCGGCTCAACAAGAAGTTGAGAGGAATTGACCTCCCCGTTAAGCATTTGTTAATCAAACAGGCATCGAACCCGAAGGGCGGCTCAACACAAAGTTGAGAAGTACATCTGACCTCGCCGTCAGGGATCTGTTAAACAAACATGCATCGAAACTGGAGGCCGGCTCAACCCGAAGTTGAGAAGAACATCTGACCTGGTTGTCAGACATCAGTTAACAAACAGGAACCGAACCCGAAGGCCGACTCAAACCGAAGGCGAGAAGAACATCGGACCTCGCCGCCAGGCATCTATTAAACAAATAGGCATCGAACACGAAGTCCTGCTCAACACAAAGTTGAGAGCAACATCTGACCTCGCTGTCAGGCATCTGTTAAACAAACAGGCATCGAACCCCAAGGCCGGCTCAACACGAAGTTGAGAGGAATTTTGACCTCGCCGTCAGGCATCTGTTAAAAAAACAGGCATCGAACCCGAAGGGCGGCTCAACCTGTAACGCCCCATATTGCTTTTAGGATTACCGACTAAAATCGGGTTCTAGTGTGAACCGTATGAGATTGTGTTGGTACCACATGCATTGTGTCGAGTCAGTGAGTCACATTGCATTATTGTAATTGAATGTGGGCTATTTGTGCCGAACGATTGAGGTGGCACGTCTATGTGCGTTAATTGTGCTTATTTTATGTGTGGTGTGTAACTACTCCTTAGCATGTGTATTTCACTGTTTATTTATTAAATGTAGTTGTCACCCCTTTTTGTTGTTGTGTCTGTACTCTCTTGGGAGTACAGGTGACCAGGTACCTGAGTAGTGCTTGAAGTGTGTTGCTATTTGATCGAGTCTTAGGAGTCGCTCTGATACGTAACATGGGATGACGGGGTTACGTTGTTATTTGACTACTTTATTTGCTTATTGTTACGTATCTTCATTTATTGGACTTATGTTGTATGACCTCGTGTCGGGGAGAATTATATTGGAGAATTGATTTGTATTCCGCTGCTTACTTGAAAACTAAATAATATTGATTATTTTAATGAAATGAAGTGACTTAGTGTAATATCCCACTGTGTTGGAGAACTCTGATGAATTTCATGAATTGTTTCTATATATTTATTATATTACGCGTACGGGGTAAAGTGGGGTGTTACAATTGGTATCAGAGCCAGACCTCTCCCAGTACGATGTGGTTCGGGGACGAACCAAGCGAAAGCTGGTGAGCATGTAGCATTCGAGGTCAATGAGGGCAGAGAGTGGTTACATGTAACACCCGTGGGCGAGGGAGTGGTTGTCGGTGCGTGAGGCATGACAATGAGACACTCCTATTAGCTTCTATGGAAAACTCGAATTCACATCTGAATGAGAGGGATCTTGATGCTATGCAGGTATGGGACTACATAGTTGAATGAAGGCTTATAAGGATTACTTAGTACTACCTATACAAATAAGATGCATCTTCTTTTCGGGTAGCCCATTCATAAGAACTCCATAGTTAAGCGTGCTTGACTTGGAGAAATTTAGGGATGGGTGACCTTCTGGGAAGTTTCCCAGAAAGCATGTGAGTGAGGAAAAAGCATGCTGAAAAGACCCGTGTTGGTTTGTGGGGTCAGTCGGTAATCCTGAAAGCAATATCAGGCGTTACACAACCCGTAGTTGAGAAAAAACTTTTACCTAGCCTTTAGGCATCTGTTAAACAAATAGGCATCGAACCCGAAGGCTGGCACAACACGAAGTTGAGAGAAACATCTGACCTCGCCGTTAGACAACTATTAAACAAACAAGCATTGAACCCGAAGGCCGACTCAACACGAAGTTCATAGGAATATCTGACCTCGCCGTCATCTATCTGTTAAACAAACAGGCATCAAACACGAAGGCCGGCTCAACAAGAAGTTGAGAGGAATTGACCTCGCCGTCAGACATCTGTTAAACAAACATGCATCGAATTTGTTGGCCAGCTCAAACTGAAGTTGATAAGAACATTAGACCTCGCTGTCAGGCATCTGTTAAACAAACAGGCATCGAACCCGAAGGCCGGCTCAACAAGAAGTTGAGAGGAATTGACCTTGCCGTCAGGCATCTGTTAAAAAAACAAGCATCGAACCCGAAGGGCGGCTCAACACGCAGTTGAGAAGTACATCTGACCTCACCGTCAGGGATCTATTAAACAAACAGGCATCGAACCCGGAGGCCGGCTCAACCCGAAGTTGAGAAGAACATCTGACCTCGTTGTCAGACATCAGTTAAACAAACAGGAACCGAATACGAAGGCCGGCTCAAACCGAAGGTGAGAAGAACATATGACCTAGCCGCCAGGCATCTATTAAACCAATAGGCATCAAACACAAAGTCCCGCTTAACACGAAGTTGGGAGCAACATCTGAACTCGCCGTCAGGCATCTGTTAAACAAGCAGGCATCGAACCCCAAGGTCGGCTCAATACGAAGTTGAGAGGAACATTTGACCTCGCCGTCAGACATCTGTTAAACAAACATGCATCGAATTTGTTGGCCAGCTCAAACTGAAGTTGATAAGAACATTAGACCTCGCTGTCAGGCATCTGTTAAACAAACAGGCATCGAACCCGAAGGCCGGCTCAACAAGAAGTTGAGAGGAATTGACCTTGTCGTCAGGCATCTGTTAAACAAACAAGCATCGAACCCGAAGGGCGGCTCAACACGAAGTTGAGAAGTACATCTGACCTCACCGTCAGGGATCTATTAAACAAACAGGCATCGAACCCGGAGGCCGGCTCAACCCGAAGTTGAGAAGAACATCTGACCTCGTTGTCAGACATCAGTTAAACAAACAGGAACCGAATACGAAGGCCGACTCAAACCGAAGGTGAGAAGAACATATGACCTCGCCGCCAGGCATCTATTAAACCAATAGGCATCAAACACAAAGTCCCGCTTAACACGAAGTTGAGAGCAACATCTGACCTCGCCGTCAGGCATCTGTTAAACAAGCAGGCATCGAACCCCAAGGTCGGCTCAATTCGAAGTTGAGAGGAACATTTGACCTCGCCGTCAGGCAACTCTTAAACAAACAGGCATCAAACCCGAAGGGCGGGTCAACCCGAAGTTGAGAAGAACATATGACATTGCTGTCAGGCATCTGTTAAACAAACAGGCATCGAACCCGAAGGTTGGCTCAACACGAAGTTCATAGGAATATCTGAGGCATCTTTTAAACAAATAGGCATCTGACACGAAATCCCGCTCAACCCGAAGTTGATAAGAATATTAGACCTCGTCGTCTGGCATGTGTTAACCAAACAGGCATCGAACCCGAAGGCCGGCTCAACAAGAAGTTGAGAGGAATTGACCTTACCGTCAGGAATCTGTTAAACAAACAAGCATCGAACCCGAAGGGCGGCTTAACACGAAGTTGAGAAGTACATCTGACCTCACCATCAGGGATCTATTAAACAAACAGGCATCGAACCCGGAGGCCGGCTCAACCCGAAGTTGAGAAGAACATCTGACCTCGTTGTCACACATCAGTTAAACAAACAGGAACCGAATACGAAGGCCGGCTCAAACCGAAGGTGAGAAGAACATATGACCTCGCCGCCAGGCATCTATTAAACCAATAGGCATCAAACACAAAGTCCCGCTTAACACAAAGTTGAGAGCAACATCTGACCTCGCCGTCAGGCATCTGTTAAACAAGCAGGCATCGAACCCCAAGGTCGGCTCAATACGAAGTTGAGAGGAACATTTGACCTCGCCGTCAGGCAACTCTTAAACAAACAGGCATCAAACCCGAAGGGCGGGTCAACCCGAAGTTGAGAAGAACATATGACATTGCTGTCAGGCATCTGTTAAACAAACAGGCATCGAACCCGAAGGTTGGCTCAACACGAAGTTCATAGGAATATCTGAGGCATCTTTTAAATAAATAGATCCCTGACCTCACCGTCAGGGATCTATTAAACAAACAGGCATCGAACCCGGAGGCCGGCTCAACCCGAAGTTGAGAAGAACATCTGACCTCGTTGTCAGACATCAGTTAAACAAACAGGAACCGAATACGAAGGCCGGCTCAAACCGAAGGTGAGAAGAACATATGACCTCGCCGCCAGGCATCTATTAAACCAATAGGCATCAAACACAAAGTCCCGCTCAACATGAAGTTGAGAGTAACATCTGACCTTGCCGTCAGGCATCTGTTAAACAAGCAGGCATCGAACCCCAAGGTCGGCTCAATACGAAGTTGAGATGAACATTTGACCTCGCCGTCAGGCAACTCTTAAACAAACAGGCATCAAACCCGAAGGGCGGGTCACCCCGAAGTTGAGAAGAACATATGACATTCCTGTCAGGAATCTGTTAAACAAACAGGAATCGAACCCGAAGGTTGGCTCAACACGAAGTTCATAGGAATATCTGAGGCATCTTTTAAACAAATAGATCCCTGACCTCACCGTCAGGGATCTATTAAACAAACAGGCATCGAACCCGGAGGCCGGCTCAACCCGAAGTTGAGAAGAACATCTGACCTCGTTGTCAGACATCAGTTAAACAAACAGGAACCGAATACGAAGGTCGGCTCAAACCGAAGGTGAGAAGAACATATGACCTCGCCGCCAGGCATCTATTAAACCAATAGGCATCAAACACAAAGTCCCACTCAACACGAAGTTGAGAGCAACATCTGACCTCGCCGTCAGGCATCTGTTAAACAAGCAGGCATCGAACCCCAAGGTCGGCTCGATACGAAGTTGAGAGGAACATTTGACCTCGCCGTCAGGCAACTCTTAAACAAACAGGCATCAAACCCGAAGGGCGGGTCAACCCGAAGTTGAGAAGAACATAAGACATTGCTGTCAGGCATCTGTTAAACAAACAGGCATCGAACCCGAAGGTTGGCTCAACACGAAGTTCATAGGAATATCTGAGGCATCTTTTAAACAAATAGGCATCTGACACGAAATCCCGCTCAACCCGAAGTTGATAAGAACATTAGACCTCGTCGTCTGGCATGTGTTAAACAAACAGGCATCGAACCCGAAGGCCGGCTCAACAAGAAGTTGAGAGGAATTGACCTTGCCGTCAGGCATCTGTTAAACAAACAAGCATCGAACCCGAAGGGCGGCTCAACACGAAGTTGAGAAGTACATCTGACCTCACCGTCAGGGATCTATTAAACAAACAGGCATCGATCCCGGAGGCCGGCTCAACCCGAAGTTGAGAAGAACATCTGACCTCGTTGTCAGACATCAGTTAAACAAACAGGAACCGAATACGAAGGCCGGCTCAAACCGAAGGTGAGAAGAACATATGACCTCGCCGCCAGGCATCTATTAAACCAATAGGCATCAAACACAAAGTCCCGCTTAACACGAAGTTGAGAGCAACATCTGACCTCGCCGTCAGGCATCTGTTAAACAAGCAGGCATCGAACCCCAAGGTCGGCTCAATACGAAGTTGAGAGGAACATTTGACCTCGCCGTCAGGCAACTCTTAAACAAACAGGCATCAAACCCGAAGGGCGGGTCAACCCGAAGTTGAGAAGAACATATGACAGTGCTGTCAGGCATCTGTTAAACAAACAGGCATCGAACCCGAAGGTTGGCTACACACGAAGTTCATAGGAATATCTGAGGCATCTTTTAAACAAATAGATCCCTGACCTCACCGTCAGGGATCTATTAAACAAACAGGCATCGAACCCGGAGGCCGGCTCAACCCGAAGTTGAGAAGAACATCTGACCTCATTGTCAGACATCAGTTAAACAAACAGGAACCGAATACGAAGGCCGGCTCAAACCGAAGGTGAGAAGAACATATGACCTCGCCGCCAGGCATCTATTAAACCAATAGGCATCAAACACAAAGTCCCGCTCAACACGAAGTTGAGAGCAACATCTGACCTCGCCGTCAGGCATCTGTTAAACAAGCAGGCATCGAACCCCAAGGTCGGCTCAATACGAAGTTGAGAGGAACATTTGACCTCGCCGTCAGGCAACTCTTAAACAAACAGGCATCAAACCCGAAGGGCGGGTCAACCCGAAGTTGAGAAGAACATATGACATTGCTGTCAGGCATCTGTTAAACAAACAGGCATCGAACCCGAAGGTTGGCTCAACACGAAGTTCATAGGAATATCTGAGGCATCTTTTAAACAAATAGGCATCTGACACGAAATCCCGCTCAACCCGAAGTTGATAAGAACATTAGACCTCGTCGTCTGGCATGTGTTAAACAAACAGGCATCGAACCCGAAGGCAGGCTCAACAAGAAGTGGAGAGGAACATTTGACCTTGCCGTCAGGCAGCTGTTAAACAAACTGGCATTGAACCAGAAGGCCGGCTCAACCAAAAGTTGAGAAGAACATTCGATCTCGCCGTCTGGCATCTTTTAAACAAACAGGCATCGAACCCGAAGGTCAGCTCAACCTGAAGTTGAATAGAACATCTGACCTCACCGTCTGGTATCTATTAAATAAACAGGCATCGAACTTGAAGTCCGGCTCAACACGAAGTTGAGAGGAACATTTGACGTCCCTGTCAGGCATCTGTTAAAAAACAGGCATCGAACCCGAAGGATGGCACAACACGAAGTTGAGAGGAACATCTGACCTCGCCGTCAGACATCTATTAAACAAACAGGCATCAAACTCGAAGGTCGGCTCAACACGAAGTTCATAGGAATATCTGACCTCCCCGACAGGGATCTGTTAAAAAAATAGACATCGAACACGAAGGCCGACTCAACCCGACGTTGAGAAGAACATCTGACCTCGCTGTCAGGAATCTGTTAAACAAACATGCATCGAATTTGATGGCCAACTCAACCCAAAGTTGATAA
The DNA here is from genome assembly GCA_963859935.3 of Lathyrus sativus. Lineage (NCBI taxonomy): Eukaryota > Viridiplantae > Streptophyta > Magnoliopsida > Fabales > Fabaceae > Lathyrus > Lathyrus sativus. The sequence continues at coordinate 43,919 of CAWUDS030000565.1, read as the reverse complement.
GAACATTAGACCTCGCCGTCTAGCATCTGTTAAACAAACAGACATCGAACCTGATGGACGGCTCAACAAGAAGTTGAGAGGAACATTTGACCTCATCGTCAGGCATCTTGTAAACAAACAGGCATCGAACCCACCTTAAATTGAGAAGTTTCGAAGGGCAGCTCAACACGAAGTTGAGAAGTACATCTGACCTCTCCATCTGACAAAAACAATGAGAAAAAGTCCTCATGGATTCATCACTTTAGGTAAGCTTCAAGTTCCTCCTAAGGATGGACCAAGCCACCTTAAATGACACTCCAAGGTCATTGGACAGAATGGAGGATGAGGAAAGAGTGCACAAATGCAAAAGCAAACACATCACAAGTGAAAGCAAGCATATGCACAAAGGAAAAGCAAGAAAGCTCCACATGGAAACCCTAATCAAAAGACTCAAGATATGAAGACAAATGAGCAAGCAAAAAGAATTGTCATGACCTAAAATTGAACCAAAAACATCCTTAACATGTTAGCAACATGAATTACAAGGCATTGAAAGCTCAAGGGATCCAAAAATGTCATATCCAAGTCAAACTAGGTCAAGATGTGTGTGGGAACCTCCCTTGGAGATGACTTAACTTGCAAGTCATCTCAAAATTAGGAAAAATGCTCAACAAATACCAAATAAAATGCACAAGATAGCCAAACAAGTTGGAAAACAGAAACCAAGGGCACAAGGCCAATATCCCCTCAAAGCACCATCAAAAGAAAATTAAATTCAAGATGTACCACTTTGAAATGGGAAAATCGAGGGTCAAAAGGAAAGCACCAAAAGTCAACCCTAAAGTCAAGCAACCAGGGGCAAAATGGTCCTTAAGAATTGTTTAACTCATCAAGAGTATGAGGAACAATTTTCATTCATTGGACCAAAGGGGAAAGGGAGAAACAGTTAAAAGATCACACAATGTCATAATTTAATTCAAATAAAACCTCTCTAATTAATTAATTCATTTTTAAATGAAAAATAATCTGAAAAAATAAAATAAAAAGTCTATAAAATAAAAGACATTTTAAAGAGCCTGAAAAGTATTTTTGATGAATTTTGTTAATTGGAGATTATTTTTAAATGAATTAAATTGAAACAAGAACAAAACAGAAAAAATAAAAGAAAATAAAAAGAAATGAATCTCTGCCACTTCGGGTGATCGCTCCTGCTCCCACAACATTCTCTGTTGACTCCACAGGAAGACTCTTCAAATCTATCTTCTGAACATTACAATACACCTCAGCTCCGTAGTTCCACTGAATCGCTTTGGTGCTCTCATAAGGCACAGGTCCTGCTTTCGTGATAGTGATTGTTGGTGGCCTAGGAGGCGCTGAGATAGTTATAGTCTTATATGGGATCGAGATTGTAGCGACCTCGTCCCTCTCTTCAGTTAATTCCTCAACAGGTTTCTTTTCTGCGGTTCATTCAAACTGCAATGTCCCCTCATCTATCATTCCTTGGATACACCTTCTCAAATCAACGCATCCTCAGGATGACTTAAGCAATCAACACAGTCCTCACTGCATCCTGGGAATACACCTCCCAGCAATTCGTCTTCCACAAACTTCAATGGAGTTTTCAACTTGTTCACATCCATTATCAAGTCTAAATCCTCCTCCACCAAAATAGCACCAACCCTAGCCTATCCATGGTTTGGCATAGGGTTCTGCACAACGTTAGGTGCATCATGAGAAAAATTTATTGCTTTGCTGTCAATGAGGTCTTGCAGCTTGTGTTTAAAAGCCTTGCAATCGTCAATAGAGTGACCAGGCGCCCTAGAGTGAAACTCGCAATGAGCATTTGCGTCATAGCCAGGTGGGGGAGGACCTATCAAAGGAGCTAGAGTCCTTTTCTGAATTAATTGCAGCTGTAATAAAGTCTGAAGCACCTGAGAGTATGGCATCGATGGAGTGTCAAATACTCTATTCGGCCTAGCCCTATCAGGGTACCTCCAATAACCTTGTTGGTTTTGTTGTTGTGGCTGATACTGTCTTTGCTGTTGTCGTTGTTGCGGTTGCTGTTGTTGTGGCATAGAAATAGTAACAGTGGCAACTTGTTGTTGGCGATAATGGTTTTGTGACTAACCCCTTCCTCTTCCTATAGAACTTGTCACTGAGTTAACTTCACCTTCACGCTTCTTGTTCCCAAATACCTTCTTTCCTCCCCCTCCAGCTGAGGGTACTTCTCCCGCCTGAATCTTTCCGAGCTTGATGTCGTTTTCCACCCTTTCACCGGTGATTATCAAGTCTGAAAAACTTCCCGACATACTGCTAATCAGTTTTTCATAGTACACCCCCGGTAAAGTAGCAACAAACATGTCAACAAGCTCACGCTCTACCATGGGAGGCTGCACTCTAGCAGCAAGCTCTCGCCGCCTCTGGGCGTACTCTTTAAAGCATTCATTATTCTTTTGGGAAAGATTCTGCAACAGGACTCTATTTGGTGCAAGGTCATTGTTGTACTGATAGTGCCTTACAAAAGCATCGGCTAGGTCTTTCCAGCCACGGACGTTAGCGGGCTCTAGCCCCATGTACCACTCCAAAGAGGGACCAGACAGGCTATCCTTGAAAAGTGCATCAAGAGTTTTTCATCATCCGAGTACGTGGACATCTTTTTATAATACGAGCGCAGGTGAACCCTCTTGAAAGTAGTGCCTTTGTACTTATCGAAGTCAGGCACTTTGAATTTGTGAGGCACTCTCAAGCCTGGAATCATCCCCAGGTTAGACATATCCAGCCCCATCGAGTTTTGGCATTCAAGAGATCTCATCTTCTCTTCAATCATTTTAATCCTTCTATCAGCCTCAGAAGGTACTTCAGCAGTTATAAATCTTGGCGAGAACAAATCCTCCTGCCTATCCTCATTCCAGGTGTGGTCCATACTACCATGTACAGCACCTGTGGTGTTGAGGCCAAAGCCGTTTCCATTTCCATTACCCCCATTAGAAAAACCAGCATGATTAAGACCTGCCGCAGTTCCAACACCAGCAGCGTGACCACCCCTTCCAGCAGTAGGGATGACTAAAGTTGGCATAGAATTGTCTGCACGAGGAGTTTCTATATGATGAGGGCTAGAAGCAATCCCACCATGTAACACTCCATCATTATCAACTCATGCAATCAGAGGTTGCACTAAAGTCTGAAGTTGTGCCTGCGCCATACGATCTCTCACCTCTTGAATTTCTACATGCATCTAATCCATCAGCCTTTTCTGGTTTCCTCTAGTACCGTAGCGGTGAGTTATCTGATTTGCAATCCTGAAACACTAGTGGTACAAGAAACGAGATAAGGTTAACAGTTCCGATGCACCTGCAAATGCAAGAAACATGCTAAAATGAAAACACGTATATATGAAAACAAGGAAATTTCCCCCATGATTCTAGTTTCGGTGTAACAACCGAGACGATGGAGAGCCCCACAAACAATCATAGAATAAAAACTCCTCATATATACAAACATAAGCCCACAGGCAAAGTACAAACATCAAATAAGTACACAAAGAAAAGGACCTCAACCAACAGGTCTGGTGATGGTCCAAACAAGAAGTCTAAGCTACAGAATACAAAGGAAAAGATCAGGCTGGGTGGCGAGACTAAAACTCCCTCAGAAACGCCTGTGTCTCTAGATGGTCTGGCCTAGTGAGCAAACCACGTATGAGCAACTCCTGCTGACTGATGGTGGACTGAAGATCCTCGACCGAGTCCTCCTTCCCAAAAACCTCCTCAAGTCTACGCCTCTTGGCATTAGCTCCATCTCTATGCTCCTCCAAGGTTGCAAGCGCTTCATATAGTTTGCAGTCACTATGTCTCCTGAGCAAAGATTCCTTTGAGATCTCCTCATCTTTAGCTCTGAGCTGAGCCTTCAGCTTGTTGATCTGTGACTTCAACTAGTCTTCACGTTGCTTGCTGTTGGACATGGCAGCATTCCATTGAGCCTCAAACATGGAAATCCGTAAATAGGCTCTATTCAGCTCTTACTTTTTAGTAGCAAGCACACTACTAACAACATTTATGTCTAAACCCAACCGTTCTCTATCGCTCATCTCCTTAGTCAAGTCTGTTCCCAACTTATTCACCAGCTCAGTTTCCTTCTTCAAAGAATAAGTTGCTTCGTTCCTCTCACTTTTGAGTTGAGCAATCTCATTCTCCAACTCTTCGTTTGTCTTCTGCAACTCTTCTTTTTCACGACATACCTGATTATACCTTTGGATGTCCACTGTAGTAGGCTCCTCAATCACGGGAGGGAAAACAGGCTCCACTGGAGGATATGGCATCAAGAACTTCATGGCCCTCTCATGAATCCAAGCCACATAGGGGTCATATGCCTGACTATTGCTCTTTCCTAATAACGCTTTGCCTCTCCTATGGATACTTCGCCAAGCACGTTCAAGTCTGATAAAATCATCACCCTCTATCAAACTTGTGAGATACAGAGATTCCTGTATCTCTTCCTCTTTTGGAGCGTCTCTGAGAGCATATCCGAACTGTCGTACCAACAGAGAAGGGTTATAGTTAACGCACCCTTTCCTTCCGACCAGGGGGACGTTAGGAAATCCGCGCAACTATAAATAATGTCTGTGCCAAGCATGTCTCTATCAAACCAAATAACATCCTTGGCAGTCAGGCCTATCATCCTCTCAGACCACTCTAAGGTAGCAACAGTGTCCACAAACTGACCAGTCTTAGGCATATGACTCATCAACCATCTATAAAGCAAAGGAACACAACATGAGACGTTCTTCCCCCTTCGGTTTTCATTCTTGTGGTGCACAGAATGATAAACGTCTCTTAGGAGTGTAGGGACCTGGTTCCCTGAGGCTAGCAGGTAGAAGGCATCCACGTCTACAAAGTCTGGAAGGTTCAGAAACAAAACAATGCCATAAATGCAAAGTGCCATAATAGCACTAAACACAATCCAACAGCCATTCTTAGCGAACTTCTGAGCTTTCTCAACAAGAAACGGTAACTGAAAACCATAAGTTCCTTTCCTTTCAACTAGCTTTCCCTTTAACTCTGCAGCGTCCAAATGTAATATAGCAGCGAGCACAGCCAGATCAAGCTCCGCATCTGTGTGGACAAAAGGCATTTGATCACGGATAGGTACCCCCAACATATCAAAATACTCTTCCAAAGTAGGCGCCAAAACAAAATCTGGAAAGACAAAGCATCTCAACTGGGCGTCATAGAACTGCAAGAGAGTGTAGATACCACTGATCTCAAAGGATGAAGGCTTGCAGACACATCTGACCAGTCTCCCATAATCTTGTCTAAACTGTTCCATCATATTCCCTTCATCCATAGAAATCAGACTCCTCAAAGAACTGACATCTGGGGTAGGAAACCTGTAAGCAACTGTCCTTTTCAAGGGCTCCATGTCAAGAACGAAGAACATAACCTCTAGAATCAGGAGGGAAATATGCACCTGCAACATAAATACATGTTAATGAAGAGATGTAAATGAAGATGCAAATGCAACAGAGGATCAAACTTGTTGTGTTGTAGCTTGAGAAGAACCAGCGCTTAGCTTTAGTACCGACAAATCACTGACATAAGAACCCTTTTGTACCATGAACACATGTTCACGCTGTAAAGAACCGGGTAGTCTGGAGGTCAAGGTTTCCTGCATAACCCACCCACTCACAAGTATGGACCTATCCACTGACAAGGTTCGGCATCCTATGCGTTCATCAGCGTCACAGAGTATCAAGAAATGATGATACGTTCACCATCTCTGGTTTGGCATCATCACCCCTTGAAGAGGCCTCACTTAGCTGAATCCCAAATGATCGGTCCCCATAGTTTACATCCCTCAAATCCAAATTCAAGTTGGATCCTAAGGATCGGAAAGGAACTCGTCAAAGAGAATCTCGTCCGAGCGTGAATTTCTTGGGGAACTGTGTCTACTAAGCAGACAGGTCCACCCACTAGTCTCCACTACTAATACTAGGTTTCTACTCAAGCCCAGGTCCGGCTTATCTCTCAATGGAACTTCCCTCCCACAACACAGCAAGTATGATACAATGTGGAAAGTAAAATGCAGAAGTAAATAACGATAAAGCACATATATACGCACACCCAAAAGAAAACACACAAGCGCTAGGATTGACTCGCATAGTGGATATTCCTGTCCCCAGCAGAGTCGTCAGCTGTCGCTACTGCGAAAAAAGGAGGTCGACAATGACTAACAGAGTCACCACCTATCGTTATTTATCCCAAAGAGGGGAAAGGAAACGATCAGAAAATACCTGACGAAAACGGGAAAAGACGAGGTCATCGCAACCAAGTCCTAGGTTCGGGAGTCGATTACGCAAGGGGAAGGTATGAGCACCCCTCACGTCCATCGTACTCGACGGGATCCGCGCATGTGTTGTCTATCTAAAAGGGTGTATAAAATATCTAGCTAAAGGCTTATGGACAAAAGAAAAAGAACAAAGGACAGACTCGGCAGAGCATCACCGCTTTGTGCCTACATACTCCCTCGTGCAATGGGAAAATCAGAGTCAACGTAGTTCGACTAACTACGGCTAAGAAGAGGGGAAGGTTGCTTGCTAAGACGTCGTGTCTTATTCCTACGTACTTTCATCTGGTATGAAAGATTAGAGCAAATGTAGTTTGGGCTAACGAGAACACAGGTTATTCAAAAGTTTTACCCGAGTAGGGTTAACAGACAGTTCTAGCAGTTTGGTGTATGCAGCTCGACCATTGGAGACTTAGGCGTTATCGTTTGCGATAGGACTAAAAGTTAATAAAACTCTTGTTTATGAAAAGGTTTTCTAGATTAAGATCCCGAAGGATAAAATGGTTTGAAGTGTTTTTGTGTTTTTTAGAGAAGAAGTATTTTGAATTAGAGTGTTCATAATGTATGTTGTAATAAAGTCTAAAACCTAGGTTCGAATGCATCGCATATCGTCCTAAGGACGTATACTAAACACTCTAGGCAATTTAGAGGTAACCACTCAATCACCATTTCCCAAGTATAAGGCTCATGGCACAACATTCATTATCTTTATTAAGTGGATTGAAGTTGTTTGAAGATGAGGAGTGAAAGGGACAAACTAAAGGGGGACTAGACCAAAACCTAGAAGTTGTCATGCAAAGTGCACCTAAAGTTGGGATTACAAAAGGGAAACACCTACCTAATGTTGTCATGCATGGTTAAAACCCTAATGTCTATCATAACCTCTCTTAAACAAGAGGGATTAGAAATCCTAAGGGAAGGAAGACAAAAGAAGAAGAAAGAACAAAATAAAACATGCCAATAAGGGAATGCATACATGGAATGCACAAGTAGGATGAAAGTGGGAGGAAAACATGTGTGGGGAAGTAGCCACCACAAGCTCATCTCAACCAAGCATTCATATGAGAATGCAAAGAGAAAAAGAGAGAGATGCATCAAAGGAAAACAAACAAGTGTGACAAAAACAATGAGAAAAAGTCCTCATGGATTCATCACTTTAGGTAAGCTTCAAGTTCCTCCTAAGGAGGGACCAAGCTACCTTAAATGACACTCCAAGGTCATTGGACAGAATGGAGGATGAGGAAAGATTGCAAAAATGCAAAAGCAAACACATCACAAGAGAAAGCAAGCATATGCACAAAGGAAAAGCAAGAAAGCTCCACATGGAAACCCTGATCAAAAGACTCAAGAAATGAACACAAATGAGCAAGCAAAAAGAATTGTCAAGACCTAAACTTGAACCAAAAACATACTTAACATGTTAGCAACATGAATTACAAGGCATTGAAAGCTCAAGGGATCCAAAAATGTCATATCCAAGTCAAATTAGGTCAAGATGTGTGTGAGAACCTCCCTTGGAGATGACTTAACTTGCAAGTCATCTCAAAATTAGGAAAAAGGCTCAACAAATACCAAATAAAATGCACAAGATAGCCAAACAAGTTGGCAAACAGAAACCAAGGGCACAAGGCCAATATCCCCTCAAAGCACCATCAAAATAAAATTAAATTCAAGATGTACCACTTTGAAATGGGAAAATCAAGGGTCAAAAGGAAAGCACCAAAAGGCAACCCTAAAGTTAACCTACCAGGGGCAAAATGGTCTTCAAAAATTGTTCAACTCATCAAGAGTATGAGGAACAAGTTTCATTCATTGGACCAAAGGTGAAAGGGAGAAACATTTAAAAGATCACACAATGTCATAATTTAATTCAAATAAAACCTCTCCAATTAATTAATTCATTTTTAAATGAAAAATAATCTGAAAAAATAAAATAAGAAGTCTATAAAATAAAAGACATTTTAAAGAGCCTAAAAAGTATTTTTGATGAATTTTTTTAATTGGAGATTATTTTTAAATGAATTAAATTGAAACAAGAACAAAACAGAAAAAATAAAAGAAAATAAAAAGAAATGAATAAAAGTGTGGTGTGGAAAGCAAATAAATTCATTACAAAAACTGAGCTGGGCCAAAAGGGGGGCGCATACAACAATTAAAGCCCACACGTACAAAAAAACTGATTCAAAATAATGTTCACATGTGAGAGGTCAAACAAGTGCACACGGTGATCCAACAACCTGGAAACGTTTGATCCATTAGGATGCTAATCAAGTGGACTAAACCATGCCAACACATTAATGAATTTCAAATATGTTCTAATGGTACGCGGTTAACACAGGGGTACCGTGTTTCTTAATCTCACGGACCAAAATAGAAGCAAACAGATCGCACGGTTGGAAGGTTGTCTTCTCCATTGAGAAGTCAACAAAACGTGGTAACAAACCAGTGCCGGTCGGAACAAATTTCGATCATCTTCTCCATGTATTCGTCCGCCGTGAACAGTGCAACAACAACAACATGCATCAAAACTTCACCAAATTGGACAAATAAATAACCAAAAATTATCTAGGCGTCGTGTAGAAACCAAATCCATCATTAGTTTAGCCTAAAACCTCAAGATAAAATCAAATTGTGAACAATAAGCTTGATGCTCAAAATAATAAAGTTCACAAACATCTACCAAACTTGTCCAGAAATTATCTACACGTTGCATTGAATTCAAATCCATGAATCAATAAGCTTAAAACCCCAAGAACAAGCCATAAAGCAAACAACAAGTTTTGTGCTCTCAACATGAAAGTTCATAAATAGCTACCAAATCATACCAGAAATGATCTACCATGTTGAAAAGTAGTTTACCTATTGGAGAGCCTCCACTAGGCCTTGAAATGTTGTTGAAGCTTAAAGAAAAACGCCCAGAATCATTCGGTGAACTTCATTAAAGATGTTTGAATGCTCAATTTGGTCTGAAAATGGATGAATCTCAGAATTCATATTTCACCTTGCTCTCACTTTTTCACACTTTATTCTTGCTCCTTCTGAACGAAAATCCTTCTTTTTTTTCATCCAAACATGACCTAATGCTTATATATGATGGGTTTAGCAACTTATTGAGGCCCAAATGTGGCCAATTTGTGAAAATGAAAACTCAATTTTCCTTCACTTTTTGCTTGCCATAACTCACGAATTATGCACTTCACATGCCTTAATTTTGGTCCAAATCAAATGCACATGGCCTGAATTGATCAAAGGGCCAAGAATTGAACCTTGTTTTGATTCCATGGTGGATTTCCAATTTGTTACTTCAAGATGAAGAAACCATGAAAATGACCAATCTAAAGACCTCAAATTGCAAATGTGAAATTGGCATTGTCTTTAGAACATCATTTGCACTCAAGAAATGTATAAATTTGCCTTGAAAAAGTTCCAAATCAATTAATCCTCATTTTCTCATTTTAAGCCTTCTTTATGAAAAATTCAAACATCCAATCTTCAATCCAAGCTCCAACCACGACAAGAAATGATTTTTTAATGCAAATGGCCCTATTTGGAGCAAGTTTCATGTTAAAAATATTTCCATTTGAGGTGTGTAAGTTGGTGAAATGGACCTATAAATTTATGACCTATAATCTTACTTTCCCAAAGTACCCCTTACTTGTAACCCTCATAACTTGATTTCTACAAATCATATGAAAGACTTCTAGTACTCCTTGGAAATCTAAGACCATGCCCTACAATTTTCATGTTGGCCAAAAGTTGAGGAGAAACACCCTTCTAGGTCAAAAATGGCTTAGAAGTTGGTTGACTTTTGTTGACCAAAATCACATTCATCTGATGACCTGTAATTTGTCTGGATCATAACTTGAGTTCTATAAATCCAATCAAGGAGTTCTAGTACTCAAAAGAAACCTAAGAACATGTTCTACAAGTTTGATGTTGGTCAAAAGCTGGAATGAGACTTGTATCTTGAGGTAGGTGGCTTTGAAGTCAGGCACTAAATAGGGGATTTTACCCTAAGAACCCTAATTTAGTAACTTCTCACACCCTTGATCCTTGATGAATTGATCTTGAAATGATATATTAGACATCTCAAAACAACATCCCATGACCATAGAGACTTGGAATTCAGTTGTAACCTCCTTCAATTTCATAGTTAACTGAGGATTTACCAGATGAAAACACTAGATTCCACACTTTTGCCAGGGGCTTGTTCCACTCCATAAAACAACTTGAATAAACTCCAAATGGCTCTCAAATCACTCAATGAGCTCTCTGAACATCTCACCCATAATCATGCATTCACAATCTTCTTATGCTCTTCAATTGGCCTCCAAGTTAGGAGCTGACCCACACACATCCATATATTCTTTCACAAGGCTATTGACAACTTCAAGATGACTTGATGATCATTCAAGCTTGAGCAATAACCCTTGCCTAGGCTAAACACTCTAAGAAGACCTCTCTTGCTATGCACAACCTCTTGATCCCCTGTAAAATGAAATATGCTATGCAATGGAAATGCTAGAACAAAATGAAATGAAATGAAACATAAACCAAGTTAAGAAAAGGTTGAGCAAATTTTGGGGTGCAACAGCCAGCTCAACCCGAAGTTGATAAGAACATTAGAACTCGCCGTCAAACATCTATTAAAAAAACAGGCATCGAACCCGAAGGCCGGCTCAACAAGAAGTTGAGAGGCACATTTGACCTCACTGTCAGGCATCTGTTAAAAAAACAGGCATCGAACCCGAAGGCCGGCTCAACACAAAGTTGAGAAGTACATCTGACCTCACCGTCAGGGATCTGTTAAACAAACAGGCATCGAACCCGGAGGCCGGCTCAACCCGAAGTTCAGAAGAATATCTGACCTTGCTGTCAGGCATCTGTTAAACAAACAGGCATCGAGATTGATGGTCGGCTCATCCCAAAATTGAGAAGAACATCCGACCTTGTTGTCAGGCATCAGTTAAACAAACAGGAATCGAACCCGAAGGCCGGCTCAAACCGAAGGTGAGAAGAACATCTGACCTTGCCGCCAGGCATCTGTTAAACAAATAGGCATCGAACACGAAGTCCCGCTCAACACGAAGTTGAGAGCAACATCTGACCTCGCCGTCAGGCATCTGTTAAACAAACAAGCATCGAACCCCAAGATCGGCTCAACACGAAATTGAGAGGATCATTTGACCTCCCCATCAGGCATCTGTTAAACAAATAGGCATCGAACCCGAAGAGCGGCTCAACCCAAAGTTGAGAAGAACATTTGACCTCGCTGTTAGGCATCTGTTAAACAAACAGGCATCAAACCTGAAGGCCGGCTCAACACAAAGTTCATAGGAATATCCGACCTCGCTGTAAGGCATCTGTTAAACAAATACGCAACAAACACGAAGTCCTGCTCAACACGAAGATAAGAGCAATATCTGACCTCGCCGTCAAGCATCTATTAAACAAACAGGCATCGAACCCCAAGGCCGACTCAACACGAAGTTGAGAGGAACATTTGACCTCGCCATCAGGCATCTATAAAACAAACAGGCATCGAACCCGAAGGGCGGCTCAACCCAAAGTTGAGAAGAACATCTGACCTCACTGTCAGGCATCTGTTAAACAAACAGGCATCGAACCCGATGGCCAGTTCAACACGAAGTTCATAGGAATATCTGACCTCGCCGTAAGGCATCTGTTAAACAAATAGGCATCGAACACGAAGTCCCGCTCAACACGAAGTTGAGCGTAACATCTGAAATCGTCGCGAGGCATTTGTTAAACAAACGGGCATCGAACCCGAAGGCTGGCTCAACACGAATTTGAGAGGAACATTTTACCTTGCCGACAAGCATATGTTAAATAAACATGCATTGAACCCGAAGGCCGGCTCAAACAAAAGTTGAGAAGAACATTTGACCTCGCCGTCAGGCATTTGTTAAAAAAACAGGCATCGAACCCGAAGGTCGGCTCAACCCGAAGTTGAGAAGAACATCTGACCTCAACGTCAGGTATCTGTTAAACAAACAGGCATTGAACCCGAAGACCGGCTCAACACGAAGTTGAGAAGAACATTTGACGTCCCCGTCAGGAATCTATTAAACAAACAGGCATCGAACCAGAAGGTTGGCTCTACCCGAAGTTGAGAAGAACATCTGACCTCGCCATCAGGAATCTGTTAAACAAACATGCATCAAACCCGAAGGCTGGCTCCACCCGAAGTTGAGAAGAACGTCTAACCTCACAGTGAGGCATCTGTTAAACAAATAGGCATCGAACCTGAAGGCATTCTCAACCCGTAGTTGAGAAAAACATTTGACCTAGCAGTCAGGCATCTATTAAACAAACAGGCATCAAACTCGAAGGATGGCACACCACGAAGTTGAAAGGACCATATGACCTCGCCGTCAAACATCTATTAAACAAACAGGCATCGTACCCGAAGGTCGGCTCAAAACAAAATTCATAGGAATATCTGACCTCGCCGTCAAGGATCTGTTAAACAAATAGGCATCGAACACGAAGGCCGGCTCAAGCTGAAGTTGAGAAGAACATCTGACCTCGCTGTCAGGCATCTGTTAAATAAACAGGCATCGAATTTGATGGCCAGCTCAACCGGAAGTTGAAAAGAACATTAGACCTCGCCGTCTTGCATATCTTAAACAAACAGGCATCGAACCTGAAGGCCGGCTCAACAAGAAGTTGAGAGGAACATTTGACCTCGCCGTCAGGCATCTGTTAAACAAACAGGAATTGAACCCGAAGGGCGGATCAACACAAAGTTGAGAAGTATATCTGACCTCGCCGTCACGGATCTGTTAAACAAACAGGCATCGAACCCGGAGGCCGGCTCAACCCGAAGTTGAGAAGAACATCTAACCTTACTATCAGGCATCTGTTAAACAAACAGGCATCGAGATTGATGGTCTGCTCATCCCGAAGTGTAGAAGAACATCTGACCTCTTTGTCAGACATCAATTAAACAAACAGGAATCGAACCCGAAGGCCGGCTCAAACCGAAGGTGAGAAGAACATCTGACCTCGTTGCCAGGCATCTGTTAAACAAATAGGCATCGAACACGAAGTCTCGCTCAACACGAATTTCAGAGCAACATCTGACCTTGCTGTCAGGCATCTGTTAAATAAACAAGCATCGAACCCCAAGGCCGGATGAACAAGAAATTGAGAGGAACATTTGACCTCGCGGTCAGGCATTTGTTAAACAAACAGGCATCGAACCCGTAGGACGACACAACCCGAAGTTGAGAAGACCATATGACGTTGCTATCAGGCATCTGTTAAACAAACAGGCATCGAACCCGAAGGCCGGCTCAACACGAAGTTCATAGGAACATCTGACCTCGCTGTAAGGCATCTGTTAAACAAATAGGCATCGAACACGAAGTCCCGCTCAACACGAATTTGAGAGCAACGTTTGAGCTCATCGCCAGGCATTTGTTAAAACAACGGGCATCGAACCCGAAGGCCGGTTAAACACGAAGTTAAGAGCAACATCTGACCTCGCCTTCAAGTATATGTTAAATAAACAGGCATCGAACCCGAACGTCGGCTCAACCAAAAGTTGAGAAGAACATTTGATCTCGTCGTCAGGCATCTGTTAAACAAACAGGCATCGAACCCGAAGGTCGGCTCAACCCGAAGTTGATAAGAACATTTGACCTCACCGTTAGGTATCTGTTAAACAAACAGCATCGAACCCGAAGGCCGGCCCAACACGAAGGTGAGAGGAACCTTTGACGTCTCCGTCAGGCATCTTATAAACAAACATGCAACGAACCAGAAGGGCGGCTAAACCCGAAGTTGAGAAGAACATCTGACCTCGCCGTCAGGCATCTGTTAAACAAACATGCATCAAACCCGAATGCTGGCTCAACCCGAAGTTGAGAGGAACATCTAACCTCACTGTGAGGCATCTGTTAAACAAACAGGCATCGAACCCGAAGGCCGGCTCAACCCGAAGTTGAGAAGAACATCTGACCTCGCTGTCAGGCACCTGTTAAATAAACAGGCATCGAATTTGATGGCTAGCTCAACCCGAAGTTGATAAGAACATTAGACCTCGTCGTCACGCATATGTTAAACAAACAGGCATCGAACCCGAAGGCCGGCTCAACAAGATATTTAGAGGAACATTTGACCTCGCCGTCAGGCATCTGTTAAACAAACAGGCATCAAACCCGAAGGGCGGCTCAACACGAAGTTGAGAAGTATATCTGACCTCGCCGTCAGGGATCTGTTAAACAAACAGGCATCGAACCCGGAGGCCGATTCAACCCGAAGTTGAGAAGAATATCTAACCTTGCTGTCAGGCATCTGTTAAACAAACAGGCATCGAACCCGTAGGGCGGCTCAACCCGAAGTTGAGAAGACCATATGACGTCGATGTTAGGCATCGGTTAAACAAACAAGCATCGAACCCGAAGGCCGGCTCAACACGAAGTTCATACGAATATCTGACCTTGCCGTAAGGCATCTGTTAAACAAATAGGCATCGAACACGAAGTCCTGCTCAACACGAAGTTGAGAGCAACATCTGTCCTCACCGCCAAGCATTTGTTAAACAAACGGGCATCGAACCCGAAGGCCGGCTAAACACGAAGTTGAGAGGAACATATGACCTCGCCGTCAAGCATATGTTAAATAAACAAGCATCGAACTCGAAGGCCGGGTTAACCAAAAGTTGAGAAGAACATTTGATCTCGCCGTCAGGTATATGTTAAACAAATATGCATCGAACCCGAAGGTCGGCTCAACCCGAAGTTGAAAAGAACATTTGACCTCACCATCAGGTATCTGTTAAACAAACAGGCATCGAACCCGAAGGCCGGCTCAACACGAAGTTGAGAGGAATATTTGATGCCTCCATCAGGCATCTGTTAAACAGACAGGCATCGAACCAGAAGGGCGGCTCAACCCGAAGTTGAGAAGAACATCTGACCTCGCCGTCAGGAATCTGTTAAACAAACATGCATCAAACCCGAAGGCTGGCTCCACCCGAAGTTGAGAAGAACATCTAACATCACAGTGAGGCATCTGTTAAACAAATAGGCATCGAACCCGAAGGCCTTCTCAACCCGTAGTTGAGAAAAACATTTGACCTAGCTGTCAGACATCTATTAAACAAACAGGCATCGAACTCGAAGGATGGCACACCACGAAGTTGAAAGGAACATATGGCCTCGACGTCAGACATCTATTAAACAAATAGGCATCGTACCCGAAGGCCGGCTCAAAACGAAATTCATAGGAATATCTGACCTCGCCGTCAGGGGTCTGTTAAACAAATAGGCATCGAACACAAAGGACGGCTCAACCCGAAGTTGAGAAGAACATCTGACCTCGCTGTCAAGAATCTGTTAAATAAACAGGCATCGAATTTGATGGCCAGCTCAACCCGATGTTGATAAGAACATTAGACCTCGCCGTCACACATATGTTAAACAAACAGGCATCGAACCCGAAGGCCGGCTCAACAAGAAGTGTATAAAATATCTAGCTAAAGGCTTATGGACAAAAGAAAAAGAACAAAGGACAGACTCGGCAGAGCATCACCGCTTTGTGCCTACATACTCCCTCGTGCAATGGGAAAATCAGAGTCAACGTAGTTCGACTAACTACGGCTAAGAAGAGGGGAAGGTTGCTTGCTAAGACGTCGTGTCTTATTCCTACGTACTTTCATCTGGTATGAAAGATTAGAGCAAATGTAGTTTGGGCTAACGAGAACACAGGTTATTCAAAAGTTTTACCCGAGTAGGGTTAACAGACAGTTCTAGCAGTTTGGTGTATGCAGCTCGACCATTGGAGACTTAGGCGTTATCGTTTGCGATAGGACTAAAAGTTAATAAAACTCTTGTTTATGAAAAGGTTTTCTAGATTAAGATCCCGAAGGATAAAATGGTTTGAAGTGTTTTTGTGTTTTTTAGAGAAGAAGTATTTTGAATTAGAGTGTTCATAATGTATGTTGTAATAAAGTCTAAAACCTAGGTTCGAATGCATCGCATATCGTCCTAAGGACGTATACTAAACACTCTAGGCAATTTAGAGGTAACCACTCAATCACCATTTCCCAAGTATAAGGCTCATGGCACAACATTCATTATCTTTATTAAGTGGATTGAAGTTGTTTGAAGATGAGGAGTGAAAGGGACAAACTAAAGGGGGACTAGACCAAAACCTAGAAGTTGTCATGCAAAGTGCACCTAAAGTTGGGATTACAAAAGGGAAACACCTACCTAATGTTGTCATGCATGGTTAAAACCCTAATGTCTATCATAACCTCTCTTAAACAAGAGGGATTAGAAATCCTAAGGGAAGGAAGACAAAAGAAGAAGAAAGAACAAAATAAAACATGCCAATAAGGGAATGCATACATGGAATGCACAAGTAGGATGAAAGTGGGAGGAAAACATGTGTGGGGAAGTAGCCACCACAAGCTCATCTCAACCAAGCATTCATATGAGAATGCAAAGAGAAAAAGAGAGAGATGCATCAAAGGAAAACAAACAAGTGTGACAAAAACAATGAGAAAAAGTCCTCATGGATTCATCACTTTAGGTAAGCTTCAAGTTCCTCCTAAGGAGGGACCAAGCTACCTTAAATGACACTCCAAGGTCATTGGACAGAATGGAGGATGAGGAAAGATTGCAAAAATGCAAAAGCAAACACATCACAAGAGAAAGCAAGCATATGCACAAAGGAAAAGCAAGAAAGCTCCACATGGAAACCCTGATCAAAAGACTCAAGAAATGAACACAAATGAGCAAGCAAAAAGAATTGTCAAGACCTAAACTTGAACCAAAAACATACTTAACATGTTAGCAACATGAATTACAAGGCATTGAAAGCTCAAGGGATCCAAAAATGTCATATCCAAGTCAAATTAGGTCAAGATGTGTGTGAGAACCTCCCTTGGAGATGACTTAACTTGCAAGTCATCTCAAAATTAGGAAAAAGGCTCAACAAATACCAAATAAAATGCACAAGATAGCCAAACAAGTTGGCAAACAGAAACCAAGGGCACAAGGCCAATATCCCCTCAAAGCACCATCAAAATAAAATTAAATTCAAGATGTACCACTTTGAAATGGGAAAATCAAGGGTCAAAAGGAAAGCACCAAAAGGCAACCCTAAAGTTAACCTACCAGGGGCAAAATGGTCTTCAAAAATTGTTCAACTCATCAAGAGTATGAGGAACAAGTTTCATTCATTGGACCAAAGGTGAAAGGGAGAAACATTTAAAAGATCACACAATGTCATAATTTAATTCAAATAAAACCTCTCCAATTAATTAATTCATTTTTAAATGAAAAATAATCTGAAAAAATAAAATAAGAAGTCTATAAAATAAAAGACATTTTAAAGAGCCTAAAAAGTATTTTTGATGAATTTTTTTAATTGGAGATTATTTTTAAATGAATTAAATTGAAACAAGAACAAAACAGAAAAAATAAAAGAAAATAAAAAGAAATGAATAAAAGTGTGGTGTGGAAAGCAAATAAATTCATTACAAAAACTGAGCTGGGCCAAAAGGGGGGCGCATACAACAATTAAAGCCCACACGTACAAAAAAACTGATTCAAAATAATGTTCACATGTGAGAGGTCAAACAAGTGCACACGGTGATCCAACAACCTGGAAACGTTTGATCCATTAGGATGCTAATCAAGTGGACTAAACCATGCCAACACATTAATGAATTTCAAATATGTTCTAATGGTACGCGGTTAACACAGGGGTACCGTGTTTCTTAATCTCACGGACCAAAATAGAAGCAAACAGATCGCACGGTTGGAAGGTTGTCTTCTCCATTGAGAAGTCAACAAAACGTGGTAACAAACCAGTGCCGGTCGGAACAAATTTCGATCATCTTCTCCATGTATTCGTCCGCCGTGAACAGTGCAACAACAACAACATGCATCAAAACTTCACCAAATTGGACAAATAAATAACCAAAAATTATCTAGGCGTCGTGTAGAAACCAAATCCATCATTAGTTTAGCCTAAAACCTCAAGATAAAATCAAATTGTGAACAATAAGCTTGATGCTCAAAATAATAAAGTTCACAAACATCTACCAAACTTGTCCAGAAATTATCTACACGTTGCATTGAATTCAAATCCATGAATCAATAAGCTTAAAACCCCAAGAACAAGCCATAAAGCAAACAACAAGTTTTGTGCTCTCAACATGAAAGTTCATAAATAGCTACCAAATCATACCAGAAATGATCTACCATGTTGAAAAGTAGTTTACCTATTGGAGAGCCTCCACTAGGCCTTGAAATGTTGTTGAAGCTTAAAGAAAAACGCCCAGAATCATTCGGTGAACTTCATTAAAGATGTTTGAATGCTCAATTTGGTCTGAAAATGGATGAATCTCAGAATTCATATTTCACCTTGCTCTCACTTTTTCACACTTTATTCTTGCTCCTTCTGAACGAAAATCCTTCTTTTTTTTCATCCAAACATGACCTAATGCTTATATATGATGGGTTTAGCAACTTATTGAGGCCCAAATGTGGCCAATTTGTGAAAATGAAAACTCAATTTTCCTTCACTTTTTGCTTGCCATAACTCACGAATTATGCACTTCACATGCCTTAATTTTGGTCCAAATCAAATGCACATGGCCTGAATTGATCAAAGGGCCAAGAATTGAACCTTGTTTTGATTCCATGGTGGATTTCCAATTTGTTACTTCAAGATGAAGAAACCATGAAAATGACCAATCTAAAGACCTCAAATTGCAAATGTGAAATTGGCATTGTCTTTAGAACATCATTTGCACTCAAGAAATGTATAAATTTGCCTTGAAAAAGTTCCAAATCAATTAATCCTCATTTTCTCATTTTAAGCCTTCTTTATAAAAAATTCAAACATCCAATCTTCAATCCAAGCTCCAACCACGACAAGAAATGATTTTTTAATGCAAATGGCCCTATTTGGAGCAAGTTTCATGTTAAAAATATTTCCATTTGAGGTGTGTAAGTTGGTGAAATGGACCTATAAATTTATGACCTATAATCTTACTTTCCCAAAGTACCCCTTACTTGTAACCCTCATAACTTGATTTCTACAAATCATATGAAAGACTTCTAGTACTCCTTGGAAAGCTAAGACCATGCCCTACAATTTTCATGTTGGCCAAAAGTTGAGGAGAAACACCCTTCTAGGTCAAAAATGGCTTAGAAGTTGGTTGACTTTTGTTGACCAAAATCACATTCATCTGATGACCTGTAATTTGTCTGGATCATAACTTGAGTTCTATAAATCCAATCAAGGAGTTCTAGTACTCAAAAGAAACCTAAGAACATGTTCTACAAGTTTGATGTTGGTCAAAAGCTGGAATGAGACTTGTATCTTGAGGTAGGTGGCTTTGAAGTCAGGCACTAAATAGGGGATTTTACCCTAAGAACCCTAATTTAGTAACTTCTCACACCCTTGATCCTTGATGAATTGATCTTGAAATGATATATTAGACATCTCAAAACAACATCCCATGACCATAGAGACTTGGAATTCAGTTGTAACCTCCTTCAATTTCATAGTTAACTGAGGATTTACCAGATGAAAACCCTAGATGCCACACTTTTGCCAGGGGCTTGTTCCACTCCATAAAACAACTTGAATAAACTCCAAATGGCTCTCAAATCACTCAATGAGCTCTCTGAACATCTCACCCATAATCATGCATTCACAATCTTCTTATGCTCTTCAATTGGCCTCCAAGTTAGGAGCTGACCCACACACATCCATATATTCTTTCACAAGGCTATTGACAACTTCAAGATGACTTGATGATCATTCAAGCTTGAGCAATAACCCTTGCCTAGGCTAAACACTCTAAGAAGACCTCTCTTGCTATGCACAACCTCTTGATCCCCTGTAAAATGAAATATGCTATGCAATGGAAATGCTAGAACAAAATGAAATGAAATGAAACATAAACCAAGTTAAGAAAAGGTTGAGCAAATTTTGGGGTGCAACAGCCAGCTCAACCCGAAGTTGATAAGAACATTAGAACTCGCCGTCAAACATCTATTAAAAAAACAGGCATCGAACCCGAAGGCCGGCTCAACAAGAAGTTGAGAGGCACATTTGACCTCACTGTCAGGCATCTGTTAAAAAAACAGGCATCGAACCCGAAGGCCGGCTCAACACAAAGTTGAGAAGTACATCTGACCTCACCGTCAGGGATCTGTTAAACAAACAGGCATCGAACCCGGAGGCCGGCTCAACCCGAAGTTCAGAAGAATATCTGACCTTGCTGTCAGGCATCTGTTAAACAAACAGGCATCGAGATTGATGGTCGGCTCATCCCAAAATTGAGAAGAACATCCGACCTTGTTGTCAGGCATCAGTTAAACAAACAGGAATCGAACCCGAAGGCCGGCTCAAACCGAAGGTGAGAAGAACATCTGACCTTGCCGCCAGGCATCTGTTAAACAAATAGGCATCGAACACGAAGTCCCGCTCAACACGAAGTTGAGAGCAACATCTGACCTCGCCGTCAGGCATCTGTTAAACAAACAAGCATCGAACCCCAAGATCGGCTCAACACGAAATTGAGAGGATCATTTGACCTCCCCATCAGGCATCTGTTAAACAAATAGGCATCGAACCCGAAGAGCGGCTCAACCCAAAGTTGAGAAGAACATTTGACCTCGCTGTTAGGCATCTGTTAAACAAACAGGCATCAAACCTGAAGGCCGGCTCAACACAAAGTTCATAGGAATATCCGACCTCGCTGTAAGGCATCTGTTAAACAAATACGCAACAAACACGAAGTCCTGCTCAACACGAAGATAAGAGCAATATCTGACCTCGCCGTCAAGCATCTATTAAACAAACAGGCATCGAACCCCAAGGCCGACTCAACACGAAGTTGAGAGGAACATTTGACCTCGCCATCAGGCATCTATAAAACAAACAGGCATCGAACCCGAAGGGCGGCTCAACCCAAAGTTGAGAAGAACATCTGACCTCACTGTCAGGCATCTGTTAAACAAACAGGCATCGAACCCGATGGCCAGTTCAACACGAAGTTCATAGGAATATCTGACCTCGCCGTAAGGCATCTGTTAAACAAATAGGCATCGAACACGAAGTCCCGCTCAACACGAAGTTGAGCGTAACATCTGAAATCGTCGCGAGGCATTTGTTAAACAAACGGGCATCGAACCCGAAGGCTGGCTCAACACGAATTTGAGAGGAACATTTTACCTTGCCGACAAGCATATGTTAAATAAACATGCATTGAACCCGAAGGCCGGCTCAAACAAAAGTTGAGAAGAACATTTGACCTCGCCGTCAGGCATTTGTTAAAAAAACAGGCATCGAACCCGAAGGTCGGCTCAACCCGAAGTTGAGAAGAACATCTGACCTCAACGTCAGGTATCTGTTAAACAAACAGGCATTGAACCCGAAGACCGGCTCAACACGAAGTTGAGAAGAACATTTGACGTCCCCGTCAGGAATCTATTAAACAAACAGGCATCGAACCAGAAGGTTGGCTCTACCCGAAGTTGAGAAGAACATCTGACCTCGCCATCAGGAATCTGTTAAACAAACATGCATCAAACCCGAAGGCTGGCTCCACCCGAAGTTGAGAAGAACGTCTAACCTCACAGTGAGGCATCTGTTAAACAAATAGGCATCGAACCTGAAGGCATTCTCAACCCGTAGTTGAGAAAAACATTTGACCTAGCAGTCAGGCATCTATTAAACAAACAGGCATCAAACTCGAAGGATGGCACACCACGAAGTTGAAAGGACCATATGACCTCGCCGTCAAACATCTATTAAACAAACAGGCATCGTACCCGAAGGTCGGCTCAAAACAAAATTCATAGGAATATCTGACCTCGCCGTCAAGGATCTGTTAAACAAATAGGCATCGAACACGAAGGCCGGCTCAAGCTGAAGTTGAGAAGAACATCTGACCTCGCTGTCAGGCATCTGTTAAATAAACAGGCATCGAATTTGATGGCCAGCTCAACCGGAAGTTGAAAAGAACATTAGACCTCGCCGTCTTGCATATCTTAAACAAACAGGCATCGAACCTGAAGGCCGGCTCAACAAGAAGTTGAGAGGAACATTTGACCTCGCCGTCAGGCATCTGTTAAACAAACAGGAATTGAACCCGAAGGGCGGATCAACACAAAGTTGAGAAGTATATCTGACCTCGCCGTCACGGATCTGTTAAACAAACAGGCATCGAACCCGGAGGCCGGCTCAACCCGAAGTTGAGAAGAACATCTAACCTTGCTATCAGGCATCTGTTAAACAAACAGGCATCGAGATTGATGGTCTGCTCATCCCGAAGTGTAAAAGAACATCTGACCTCTTTGTCAGACATCAATTAAACAAACAGGAATCGAACCCGAAGGCCGGCTCAAACCGAAGGTGAGAAGAACATCTGACCTCGTTGCCAGGCATCTGTTAAACAAATAGGCATCGAACACGAAGTCTCGCTCAACACGAATTTCAGAGCAACATCTGACCTTGCTGTCAGGCATCTGTTAAATAAACAAGCATCGAACCCCAAGGCCGGATGAACAAGAAATTGAGAGGAACATTTGACCTCGCGGTCAGGCATTTGTTAAACAAACAGGCATCGAACCCGTAGGACGACACAACCCGAAGTTGAGAAGACCATATGACGTTGCTATCAGGCATCTGTTAAACAAACAGGCATCGAACCCGAAGGCCGGCTCAACACGAAGTTCATAGGAACATCTGACCTCGCTGTAAGGCATCTGTTAAACAAATAGGCATCGAACACGAAGTCCCGCTCAACACGAATTTGAGAGCAACGTTTGAGCTCATCGCCAGGCATTTGTTAAAACAACGGGCATCGAACCCGAAGGCCGGTTAAACACGAAGTTAAGAGCAACATCTGACCTCGCCTTCAAGTATATGTTAAATAAACAGGCATCGAACCCGAACGTCGGCTCAACCAAAAGTTGAGAAGAACATTTGATCTCGTCGTCAGGCATCTGTTAAACAAACAGGCATCGAACCCGAAGGTCGGCTCAACCCGAAGTTGATAAGAACATTTGACCTCACCGTTAGGTATCTGTTAAACAAACAGGCATCGAACCCGAAGGCCGGCCCAACACGAAGGTGAGAGGAACCTTTGACGTCTCCGTCAGGCATCTTATAAACAAACATGCAACGAACCAGAAGGGCGGCTAAACCCGAAGTTGAGAAGAACATCTGACCTCGCCGTCAGGCATCTGTTAAACAAACATGCATCAAACCCGAATGTTGGCTCAACCCGAAGTTGAGAGGAACATCTAACCTCACTGTGAGGCATCTGTTAAACAAACAGGCATCGAACCCGAAGGCCGGCTCAACCCGAAGTTGAGAAGAACATCTGACCTCGCTGTCAGGCACCTGTTAAATAAACAGGCATCGAATTTGATGGCTAGCTCAACCCGAAGTTGATAAGAACATTAGACCTCGTCGTCACGCATATGTTAAACAAACAGGCATCGAACCCGAAGGCCGGCTCAACAAGATATTTAGAGGAACATTTGACCTCGCCGTCAGGCATCTGTTAAACAAACAGGCATCAAACCCGAAGGGCGGCTCAACACGAAGTTGAGAAGTATATCTGACCTCGCCGTCAGGGATCTGTTAAACAAACAGGCATCGAACCCGGAGGCCGATTCAACCCGAAGTTGAGAAGAATATCTAACCTTGCTGTCAGGCATCTGTTAAACAAACAGGCATCGAACCCGTAGGGCGGCTCAACCCGAAGTTGAGAAGACCATATGACGTCGATGTTAGGCATCGGTTAAACAAACAAGCATCGAACCCGAAGGCCGGCTCAACACGAAGTTCATACGAATATCTGACCTTGCCGTAAGGCATCTGTTAAACAAATAGGCATCGAACACGAAGTCCTGCTCAACACGAAGTTGAGAGCAACATCTGTCCTCACCGCCAAGCATTTGTTAAACAAACGGGCATCGAACCCGAAGGCCGGCTAAACACGAAGTTGAGAGGAACATATGACCTCGCCGTCAAGCATATGTTAAATAAACAAGCATCGAACTCGAAGGCCGGGTTAACCAAAAGTTGAGAAGAACATTTGATCTCGCCGTCAGGTATATGTTAAACAAATATGCATCGAACCCGAAGGTCGGCTCAACCCGAAGTTGAAAAGAACATTTGACCTCACCATCAGGTATCTGTTAAACAAACAGGCATCGAACCCGAAGGCCGGCTCAACACGAAGTTGAGAGGAATATTTGATGTCTCCATCAGGCATCTGTTAAACAGACAGGCATCGAACCAGAAGGGCGGCTCAACCCGAAGTTGAGAAGAACATCTGACCTCGCCGTCAGGAATCTGTTAAACAAACATGCATCAAACCCGAAGGCTGGCTCCACCCGAAGTTGAGAAGAACATCTAACATCACAGTGAGGCATCTGTTAAACAAATAGGCATCGAACCCGAAGGCCTTCTCAACCCGTAGTTGAGAAAAACATTTGACCTAGCTGTCAGACATCTATTAAACAAACAGGCATCGAACTCGAAGGATGGCACACCACGAAGTTGAAAGGAACATATGGCCTCGACGTCAGACATCTATTAAACAAATAGGCATCGTACCCGAAGGCCGGCTCAAAACGAAATTCATAGGAATATCTGACCTCGCCGTCAGGGGTCTGTTAAACAAATAGGCATCGAACACAAAGGACGGCTCAACCCGAAGTTGAGAAGAACATCTGACCTCGCTGTCAAGAATCTGTTAAATAAACAGGCATCGAATTTGATGGCCAGCTCAACCCGATGTTGATAAGAACATTAGACCTCGCCGTCACACATATGTTAAACAAACAGGCATCGAACCCGAAGGCCGGCTCAACAAGAAGTTGAGAGGAACATTTGACGTTGCCGTCAGGCATCTGTTAAACAAACAGGCATCGAACACGAAGGGCGGCTCAACATGAAGTTCAGAAGTATATCTGACCTCGTCGTCAAGGATCAGTTAAAAAAACAGGAATCAAACCCGAAGGTCGGCTCAAACCGAAGGTGAGAAGAACATCTGACCTCGTTGCTAGGCATCTGTTAAACAAATAGGCATCGAACACGAAATCTCGCCCAACACGAATTTGAGAGCAACGTCTGACCTTGTCGTAAGGCATCAGTTAAATAAACAGGCATCGAACCCCAAGGCCGGCTCAACAGGAAGTTGAGAGGAACATTTGACCTCGCCGTCAGGGATTTGTTAAACAAACAGGCATCAAACTCGTAGGGCGGCTCAACCCGAAGTTGAGAAGACCATATGTCGTCGTTGTCAGGCATCGAACCCGAAAGCTGGCTCAACACGAAGTTCATAGGAATATCTGACCTTGCTGTAAGGCATCTGTTAAACAAATAGGCATCGAACACGAAGTCCCGCTCAACACGAAGTTGAGAGCATCGAACCCGAAGATCGGCTAAACACGAAGTTAAGAGGAACATCTGACCTCGCCTTCAAGCATATGTTAAATAAATAGGCATCGAACCCGAAGGCCGGCTCAACCAAAAGTTGAGAAGAACATTTGATCTCGCTGTCAGGCATCTGTTAAACAAATAGGTATCAAACTTGAAGGTTGGCTTAACCCGAAGTTGAAAAGAACATTTGACCTCACCGTCATGTATCTCTTAAAAAAATAGGCATCGAACCCGAAGGCCGGCTCAACACGAAGTTGAGAGGAACCTTTGACGTCTCCGTCAGGCATATGCTAAACAAACAGGCATCGAACCAGAAGGGCGGCTAAACCCGAAGTTGAGAAGAACATATGAGCTCGCCGTCAGGCATCTGTTAAACAAACATGCATCAAACCCGAAGGCTGGCTCAACCCAAAGTTGAGAAGAACGTCTAACCTCACCGTGAGGCATCTGTTAAACAAACAGGCATCGAACCCGAAGGCCGGCTCAACCCGAAGTTGAGAAGAACATCTGACCTCGCTGTCAGGCATCTGTTAAATAAACAGACATCGAATTTGATAGCCAGCTCAACCCGAAGTTGATAAGAAAATTAGACCTCGTCGTCACGCATATGTTAAGCAAACAGGCATCGAACCCGAAAGACGGCTCAACACGAAGTTGAGAAGTTCATTTGACCTCGTCGTCGGGCATCTGTTAAACAAACAGGCATTGAACCCGGAGCCCGGCTCAACACCATGTTGAGAAGAACATCTGACCTCATTGTCAGGTATCTGTTAAACAAACAGGCATCGAACCCGAAGGCCGGCTCAACACGAAGTTGAGAGGAACATCTGACCTCGCCGTGAGGCATCTACTAAACAAACAGGCATCAAACCCGAAGGGCGGCTAAATCAGAAGTTGATAAGAACATTAGACCTTGCCGTCAGGCATCTATTAAACAAACAAGCATCGAACCCAAAGGCCGGCTAAACACGATGTTGAGAGGAACATGTGACCTTGCCGTCAGGCATTTGTTAAACAAACAGGAATCGAACCCCAAGGTCGGCTCAACGTGAAGTTGAGAGGAACGTTTTACCTCGCCGTCAGGCATCTGTTAAAAATACAGGCATCGAACCCGAAGTCCGGCTCAATCCGAAGTTGAGAAGAACATCTGACCTTGCCGTCAGGCATCTGTTAAACAAACTGGCATCGAACTAAAAGGCCGGTTCAACACGAAGTTCATAGGAAATTCAGACCTCACCGTAAGGGATCTGTTAAACAAATAGGCATCAAATCCGAAGGCTGGCTTAACCCGTAGTTGAGAAAAACATTCGACCTAGCCCTCAGGCATCTGTTAAACAAACAGGCATCAAACCCGAAGGTTGGCACAACACGAAGTTGAGTGGAATATCAGATCTTGCCTTTAGGTATCTACTAAACAAACAGGCTTCGAACCCGAAGGCCGGCTCAACACAAAGTTCATAGTAATATCTAACCTCGCAGTCAGGGATCTCTTAAACAAACAGGCATCGAACACGAAGGCCGGCTCAACCCGAAGTTGAGAAGAACATCTGACCTCGCTGTCAGGCATCTGTTTAACAAACAGGCATCGAATTTGATGGCCAGCTCAACCCGAGCTTGATAAGAACATTAGACCTCACCGTCAGGCATCTAATAAATAAACGGGCATCGAACCCGAAGGCCTTCTCAACACGAAGTTGAGAGGAACCTTTGACGTCTCCGTAAGGCATATGCTAAACAAACAAGCATCGAAACCAGAAGGGCGGCTAAACCCGAAGTTGAGAAGAACATCTGACCTCGCCGTCAGGCATCTGTTAAATAAACATGCATCAACCCGAAGGCTGGCTCAACCCAAAGTTGAGAAGAACATCTAACCTCATCGTGAGGCGTCTGTTAAACAAACAGGCATCGAACCCGAAGGCCGGCTCAACCCGATGTTGAGAAGAACATCTGAACTCGCTGTCAGGCATCGAGTTTGGTGGCCAGCTCAACCCGAAGATGATAACAACATTAGACCTCGCAGTCACGCATATGTTAAACAAACAGGCATTGAACCCAAAGGCCGGCTCAACACGAAGTTGAGAAGTTCATTTGACCTCGTCGTCGGGCATCTGTTAAACAAACAGGCATCGAACCTGGAGCCCGGCTCAACACGATGTTGAGAAGAACATCCAACCTTGCTGTCACACATCTGTTAAACAAACAGGCATCGAACCCGAAGGCCGGCTAAACACGAAGTTGAGAAGAACATCAGACCTCGCCTTCAAGAATATGTTAAATAAATAGGCATCGAACCCGAACGCCGGCTCAACCAAAAGTTGAGAGGAACATCTGACCTCGCCGTGAGGCATCTACTAAACAAACAGGCATCAAACACGAAGGGCGGCTCAACCAGAAGTTGATATGAACATTAGACCTTTCCGTCAGCCATTTATTAAACAAACAGGCATCGAACCCGAAGGCCGGCTAAACACGAAGTTGAGAGGAACATGTGACCTCGCCGTCAGGCTTTTGTTAAAAAAACAGGAATCGAACCCCAAGGCCGGCTCAACACGAAGTTGAGAGGAACGTTTTACCTAGCCGCCAGGGATCTGTTAAAAATACAGGCATCAAACCCGAAGGCCGGCTCAACCCAAAGTTGAGAAGAACATCTGACCTCGCTGTCAGGCATCATTTAAACAAACTAGCATTGAACCCAAAGGCCGTTTCAACACGAAGTTCATAGGAATATCAGACCTCGCCGTAAGGCATCTGTTAGACAAATAGGCATCAAACCCGAAGGCTGGCTTAACACGTTGTAGAGAAAACATTCGACCTAGCCATCAGGCATCTGTTAAACAAACAGGCATCAAACCCGAAGGCTGGCACAACACGAAGTTCATAGGAATATCTGACCTCGCAGTCAGGGATCTCTTAAACAAACAGGCATCGAACACGAAGGCCGGCTCAACCCGAAGTTGAGAAGAACATCTGACCTCGCTGTCAGGCATCTGTTAAACAAACAGGCATCGAATTTGATGGCCAGCTCAACCCGAGCTTGATAAGAACATTAGACCTCACCGTTAGGCATCTATTAAACAAACGGGCATCGAACCCGAAGGCCTGCTCAAGAAGAAGTCGAGAGGAACATTTGACCTCGCGTCAAGAATCTGTTAAATAAACAGGCATCGAACCAGAAGGGCGGCTCAACACGAAGTTGAGAAGATGACCTCGCCGTCAAAGATCTGTAAAACAAACAGGCATCGAACCCGGAGGCCGGCTCAACCCGAAGTTGAGAAGAACATCTGACATCGCTGTCAGTCATCTGTTAAACAAACAGGCATCAAGATTTATGGTCGGCTCATCCCGAAGTTGAGAAGAACATCTGACCTTGTTGTCAGGTATATGTTAAATAAACAGGCATCGAACTCTAAGGCTGGCTTAGACAAAAGGTGAGAAGAACATCTGACCTCGCCGCCAAGCATCTGTTAAACAAACAGGCATCGAACCTGAAGGCCGGCTCAACCCAAAGTTGAGAAGAACATCTGACCTTGACGTCAGGCATCTGTTAAACAAACAGGCATCGAGGTTGACGGTCGGCTCATCCCGAAGTGTAGAAGAATATCTGACCTCGTTGTCAGACATCAGTTAAACAAACAGGAATCGAACCCGAAGGCCGGCTCAAACCGAAGGTGAGAAGAGCATCTGACCTCATTGTCAGGCATCTGTTAAACAAATAGGCATCGAACACGAAGTCTCTCTCAACACGAATTTGAGAGCGACATCTGACCTTGCTGTCAGTCATCTGTTAAATAAACAGGCATCGAACCCCAAGGTTGCCTCAACAGGAAGTTGAGAGGAACATTTAACCTTGCTGTCAGGCATCTGTTAAACAAACAGGCATCGAACCCGAAGGCCGGCTCAACCCGAAGTTCATAGGAATATCTGACCTCGCCGTAAGGCATCTGTTAAACAAATAGGCATCAAACACGAAGTCCCGCTCAACACGAAGTTGAGAGCAACGTTTGACCTCACTGCCAGGCATTTGTTAAAAAAACAGGCATCAAACCCGAAGGCCGGCTAAACACGAAGTTGAGAGGAACATCTGACCTCGCCTTCAAGCATATGTTAAATAAATAGGCATCGAACCCGAACGCCGGCTCAACCAAAAGTAGAGAAGAACATTTGATCTCACCGTCAGGCATCTGTTAAACAAACAGGCATCGAACCCGAAGGTCGGCTCAACCCGAAGTTGAAAAGAACATTTGACCTCACCGTCAGGTATCTGTTAAACAAACAGGCATCGAATCCGAAGGCCGGCTCAACACGATGTTGAGAGGAACCTTTGACGTCTTCGTCAGGCATATGCTAAACAAATAGGCGTCGAACCAGAAGGGCGGCTAAACCCAAAGTTGAGAAGAACATATGACGTCATCGTCAGGCATCTGTTAAACAAACATGCATCAAACCCGAAGCCTGGCTCAACCCAAAGTTGAGAAGAACATCTAACCTCACCGTGAGGCTTCTGTTAAACAAACAGGCATCGAACCCGAAGGCGCCCTCAACCCGAAGTTGAGAAGAACATCTGACCTCACTGTCAGGCATCTGTTAAATAAACCTGCATCGAATTTGATGGCCAGCTCAACCCGAAGTTGATAAGAACATTAGACCTCGCCGTCACACATATGTTAAAAAAACAGGGATCGAACCCGAAGGTCGGATCAACAAGATGTTGAGAGGAAAATTTGACCTCGCCGTCAGGCATCTGTTAAACAAACAGGCATCGAACCCGAAGGGCGGCACAACACCAAGTTGAGAAGTATAA
The DNA here is from genome assembly GCA_963859935.3 of Lathyrus sativus. NCBI lineage: Eukaryota > Viridiplantae > Streptophyta > Magnoliopsida > Fabales > Fabaceae > Lathyrus > Lathyrus sativus. Next base: position 13,342 of record CAWUDS030000565.1, on the reverse strand, counting down.
CTGACCTCGCCGTCAGGGATTCGTTAAACAAACAGGCATCGAACCCGAAGGCCGGCTCAACCCGAAGTTGAGAAGAACATCTAACCTTGCTGTCAGGCATCTGTTAAACAAACAGGCATCGAGATTGATGGTCGGCTCATCCCGAAGTGTAGAAGAATATCTGACCTCGTTGTCAGACATCAGTTAAACAAACAGGAATCGAACCCGAAGACCGGCTCAAACCGAAGGTGAGAAGAACATCTGATCTCGTTGCCAGGCATCTGTTAAACAAATAGGCGTCGAACACGAAGTCTCGCTCAACACGAATTTGTGAGCAACATCTGACCTTGCCGTCAGGGATCTGTTAAATAAACAGGCATCGAACCCTAAGGCTGGCTCAACAGGAAGTTGAGAGGAACATTTGACCTCGCTGTCAGGCATTTGTTAAACAAATAGGCTTCGAACCAGTAGGGCGGCACAACCCGAAGTTGAGAAGACCATATGACGTCTCTATTAGGCATCTGTTAAACAAACAGGCATCGAACCCGAAGGCCGGCTCAACACAAAGTTCATAGGAATAACTGACCTCGCTGTAAGGGATCTGTTAAACAAATAGGCATCGAACATGAAGTCCCGCTCAACACGAAGTTGATAGCAACGTTTGACCTCACTGCCAAGCATTTGTTAAAGAAACGGGCATCGAACCCGAAGGCCGGCTAAACACGAAGTTGAGAAGAACATCAGACCTCGCCTTCAAGAATATGTTAAATAAATAGGCATCGAACCCGAACGCCGGCTCAACCAAAAGTTGAGAAGAACATTTGATCTCGCCGTCAGGAATCTGTTAAACAAACAGGTATCGAACCCGAAGGTCGGCTCAACCCGAAGTTGAAAAGAACATTTGACCTCACCGCCAGGTATCTGTTAAACAAACAGGCATCGAACCCGAAGGCCGGCTCAACACAAAGTTCATAGGAATATCTGACCTCGCCGTCAGGCATATGTTAAACAAATAGGCATCGAACACGAAGTCCCGCTCAACACGAAGTTGAGAGCGACGTTTGACCTCACCGCCAGGAATTTGTTAAACAAACGGGCATCGAACCCGATGGCCGGCTAAACACGAAGTTGAGAGGAACATCTGACCTCGCCTTTAAGCATATGTTAAATAAACAGGCATCGAACCCGAACGCCGGCTCAACCAAAAGTTGAGAAGAACATTTGATCTCGCTGTCAGGCATCTGTTAAACAAACAGGCATCGCACCCGAAGTTCGGCTCAACCCGAAGTTGAAAAGAACATTTGACCTTACTGTCAGGTATCTGTTAAACAAACAAGCATCGAACCCAATGGCCGGCTCAACACGAAGTTGAGAGGAACCTTTGACGTGTCCGTTATGCATATGCTAAACAAACAGGCATTGAACCAGAAGGGCGGCTAAACCCGAAGTTGAGAAGAACATCTGACCTTGCCGTCAGGCATCTGTTAAACAAACATGCATCAAACCCGAATCCTGGCTCAAAGCAAAGTTGAGAAGAACATCTAACCTCACCGTGAGGCATCTGTCAAACAAACAGGCATCGAACTCGAAGGCGGGCTCAACCCGAAGTTGAAAAGAACATCTGACCTTGCTGTCAGGCATCTGTTAAATAAACAGGCATCGAATTTGATGGCCAGCTCAACCCGAAGTTGAGAAGTATATTAGACCTCCCTGTCAGGAATCTGTTAAACAAACAGGCATCGAACCAAAAGGGCGGCTAAACCCGAAGTTGAGAAGAACATCTGACCTCGCCGTCAAGCATCTGTTAAACAAACATACATCAAAGCCGAAGCCTGGCTCAACCCAAAGTTGAGAAGAACATCTAACCTCACCGTGAGGCATCTGTTAAACAAACAGGCATCGAACCCGAAGGCCGGCTCAACCTGAAGTTGACCTCGCTGTCAGGCATCTGTTAAATAAACAGGCATCGAATTTGATGGCCAGCTCAACCCGAAGTTGATAAGAACATTAGACCTCGCCGTCACGCATATGTTAAACAAACAGGCATCGAACCCGAAGGACGGCTCAACAAGATGTTGAGAGGAATATTTGACGTTGTCGTCAGGCATCTGTTAAACAAATAGGCATCGAACACGAAGGGCGGCTCAACACGAAGTTGAGAAGTATATCTGACCTCGCCGTCAGGGGTCTGTTAAACAAACAGGCATCGAACCCGGAGGCCGGTTCAACCCGAAGATGTGAAAAATATCTAACCTTGCTGTCAGGCATCTGTTAAACAAACAGGAATCGAGATTGATGGTCGGCTCATCCCGAAGTGTAGAAGAACATCTGACCTCTTTGTCAGACATCAGTTAAACAAACAGGAATCGAACCCGAAGGCCGGCTCAAACCGAAGGTGAGAAGAACTTCTGACCTCGTTGCCAGGCAACTGTTAAACAAATAGGCATCGAACACGAAGCCTCACTTAACACGAAGTTGAGAGAAACATCTGACCTTGCCGTCAGGCATCTGTTAAACAAATAGGCATCGAACCCTAAGGTCGGCTCAACAGGAAGTTGAGAGGAACATTTGACCTAGCCGTCAGGCATTTGTTAAACAAACAAACATCGAACCCGTATGGCGGCTCAACCCGAAGTTGAGAAGACCATATGACGTCGATGTCAGGCATCTGTTAAACAAATAGGCATCGAACCTGAAGGCCGGCTCAACACGAAGTTCATAGGAATATCTGACCTCGCTGTAAGGCATCTGTTAAACAAATAGGCATAGAACACGAAGTCCTGCACAACACGAAGTTGAGAGCAACATCTGTCCTCACCGCCAGGAATTTGTTAAACAAACGGGCATCGAACCCGAAGGCCGGGTCAACCAAAAGTTGAGAAGAACATTTGATCTCGCCGTCAGGTATCTGTTAAACAAACATGCATCGAACCCGAAGGTCGGCTCAACCCGAAGTTGAAAATAACATTTGACCTCACCATCATGTATCTGTTAAACAAACAGGCATTGAACCCAAAGGCCGGCTCAACACGAAGTTGAGAGGAACATTTGACGTCACCGTCAGGCATATGTTAAACAAACAGGCATCGAACCAGAAGGGTGGCTCAACCCGAAGTTGAGAAGAACATCTTACCTCGCCGTCAGGCATCTAGTAAACAAACATGCATCAAACCAGAAGGCCGGCTCACACCAAAGTTGAGAAGAACATATAACCTCGCCGTCAGGAATTTGTTAAACAAACAGGCATCGAACCCGAAGTCTCGCTCAACACGAAGTTGAGAGCAACATCTGAGCTCGCCGTCAGGCATCTGCTAAACAAACAGGCATCGAACCCCAAGGCCAGCTCAACAGGAAGTTGAGAGGAACATTTGACCTTGCCGTCAGGCATTTGTTAAACAAACAGGCATCGAACCCGTAGGGCGGCTCAACCCGAAGTTGAGAAGACCATATGACGTCGCTATCAGGCATCTGTTAAAAAAAGGCAACGAACCCGAAGGCCGGCTCGACACGAAGTTCATAGGAATATCTGACCTTGCCGTAAGGCATCTGTTAAATAAATAGGCATCGAACACGAAGTCCCGCTCAACACGAAGTTGAGCTCAACGTCTTACCTCACCGCCAGACATTTGTTAAACAAACGGGCATCGAACCCGAAGGCCGGCTAAACACAAAGTTGAGAGGAACATCTGACCTCGCCTTCAAGCATATGTTAAATAAAGAGGCATCGAACCCGAAGGCCGGCTCAACCAAAAGTTGAGAAGAACATTTGATCTCGCCGTCAGGCATCTGTTAAACAAACAGGCATCAAACCCGACGGTCGGTTCAACCCGAAGTTGAAATGAACATTTGACCTCACCGTCAGGTATCTGTTAAACAAACAGGCATCGAACCCGAAGGCCGGCTCAACACAAAGTTGAAAAGAACCTTTGACCTCACCGCCAGGTATCTGTTAAACAAACAGGCATCGAACCCGAAGGCCGGCTCAACACGAAGTTCATAGGAATATCTGACCGTTGTCGTCAGGCTTATGTTAAACAAATAGGCATCGAACACGAAGTCCCGCTCAACACGAAGTTGAGAGCAACGTTTGACCTCACCGCCAGGAATTTGTTAAACAAACGGGCATCGAACCCGAAGGCCGGCTAAACACGAAGTTGAGAGGAACATCTGACCTCACCTTTAAGCATATGTTAAATAAACAGGCATCGAACCCGAACGCCGGCTCAACAAAAAGTTGAGAAGAACATTTGATCTCGCCGTCAGGAATCTGTTAAACAAACAGGCATCGCACCCGAAGGTCGGCTCAACCCGAAGTTGAAAAGAACATTTGACCTCACCGTCAGGTATCTGTTAAACAAACAGGCATCGAACCCGATGGCCGGCTTAACACGAAGTTGAGAGGAACCTTTGACGTGTCCGTTAGGCATATGCTAAACAAACAGGCATCGAACCAGAAGGGCGGCTAAACCCGAAGTTGAGAAGAACATCTGACCTCGCCGTCAGGCATCTGTTAAACAAACATGCATCAAACCCGAAGCCTGGCTCAAACCAAAGTTGAGAAGAACATCTATCCTCACCGTGAGGCATCTGTTAAACAAACAGGCATCGAACCCGAAGGCGCGCTCAACCCGAAGTTGAGAAGAACATCTGACCTCGCTGTCAGGCATCTGTTAAATAAACATGCATCGAATTTGATGGCCAGCTCAACCCGAAGTTGATAAGAACATTAGACCTCGCTGTTAGGAATCTGTTAAACAAACAGGCATCGAACCAGAAGGGCGGCTAAACCCGAAGTTGAGAAGAACATCTGACCTCGCCGTCAGGTATCTGTTAAACAAACATACATCAAACCCGAAGCCTGGCTCAACCCAAAGTTGAGAAGAACATCTAACCTCACCGTGAGGCATCTGTTAAACAAACAAGCATCGAACCCGAAGGCCGGCTCAACCTGAAGTTGAGAAGAACATCTGACCTCGCTGTCAGGCATCTGTTAAATAAACAGGCATCGAATTTGATGGCCAGCTCAACCCGCAGTTGATAAGAAAATTAGACCTCGCCGTCACGCATATGTTAAACAAACAGGCATCGAACCCGAAGGACGGCTCAACAAGATGTTGAGAGGAACATTTGACCACGCCGTCAGGCATCTATTAAACAAATAGGCATCGAACACGAAGGGCAGCTCAACACGAAGTTGAGAAGTATATCTGACCTCGCCGTCAGGGATCTGTTAAACAAACAGGCATCGAACCCGGAGGCCGGTTCAACCCGAAGATGTGAAGAATATCTAACCTTGCTGTCAGGCATCTGTTAAGCAAACAGGAATCGAGATTGATGGTCGGCTCATCCCGAAGTGTAGAAGAACATCTGACCTCTTTGTCAGACATCAGTTAAACAAACAGGAATCGAACCCGAAGGCTGGCTCAAACCGAAGGTGAGAAGAACATCTGACCTCGTTGCTAGGCAACTGTTAAACAAATAGGCATCGAACCCGAAGTCTCGCTCAACATGAAGTTGAGAGCAACATCTGAGCTCGCCGTCAGGCATCTGCTAAACAAACAGGCATCGAACCCCAAGGCCAGCTCAACAGGAAGTTGAGAGGAACATTTGACCTTGCCGTTAGGCATTTGCTAAACAAACAGGCATCGAACCCGTAGGGCGGCTCAACCCGAAGTTGAGAAGACCATATGACGTCGCTATAAGTCATCTGTTAAAAAAAGGCAACGAACCCGAAGGCCGGCTCGACACGAAGTTCATAGGAATATCTGACCTTGCCGTAAGGCATCTGTTAAACAAATAGGCATCGAACACGAAGTCCCGCTCAACACGAAGTTGAGAGCAACGTCTTACCTCACCGCCAAACATTTGTTAAACAAACGGGCATCGAACCCGAAGGCCGGCTAAACACAAAGTTGAGAGGAACATCTGACCTCGCCTTCAAGCATATGTTAAATAAACAGGCATCGAACCCGAAGGCCGGCTCAACCAAAAGTTGAGAAGAACATTTGATCTCGGCGTCAGGCATCTGTTAAACAAACAGGCATCAAACCCGACGGTCGGTTCAACCCGAAGTTGAAATGAACATTTGACCTCACCGTCAGGTATCTGTTAAACAAACAGGCATCGAACCCGAAGGCCGGCTCAACACGAAGTTGAAAAGAACCTTTGACCTCACCGCCGGGTATCTGTTAAACAAACAGGCATCGAACCCGAAGGCCGGCTCAACACGAAGTTCATAGGAATATCTGACCGTTGTCGTCAGGCTTATGTTAAACAAATAGGCATCGAACACGAAGTCCCGCTCAACACGAAGTTGAGAGCAACGTTTGACCTCACCGCCAGGAATTTGTTAAACAAACGGGCATCGAACCCGAAGGCCGGCTAAACACGAAGTTGAGAGGAACATCTGACCTCACCTTTAAGCATATGTTAAATAAACAGGCATCGAACCCGAACGCCGGCTCAACAAAAAGTTGAGAAGAACATTTGATCTCGCCGTCAGGAATCTGTTAAACAAACAGGCATCGCACCCGAAGGTCGGCTCAACCCGAAGTTGAAAAGAACATTTGACCTCACCGTCAGGTATCTGTTAAACAAACAGGCATCGAACCCGATGGCCGGCTTAACACGAAGTTGAGAGGAACCTTTGACGTGTCCGTTAGGCATATGCTAAACAAACAGGCATCGAACCAGAAGGGCGGCTAAACCCGAAGTTGAGAAGAACATCTGACCTCGCCGTCAGGCATCTGTTAAACAAACATGCATCAAACCCGAAGCCTGGCTCAAACCAAAGTTGAGAAGAACATCTATCCTCACCGTGAGGCATCTGTTAAACAAACAGGCATCGAACCCGAAGGCGCGCTCAACCCGAAGTTGAGAAGAACATCTGACCTCGCTGTCAGGCATCTGTTAAATAAACATGCATCGAATTTGATGGCCAGCTCAACCCGAAGTTGATAAGAACATTAGACCTCGCTGTTAGGAATCTGTTAAACAAACAGGCATCGAACCAGAAGGGCGGCTAAACCCGAAGTTGAGAAGAACATCTGACCTCGCCGTCAGGTATCTGTTAAACAAACATACATCAAACCCGAAGCCTGGCTCAACCCAAAGTTGAGAAGAACATCTAACCTCACCGTGAGGCATCTGTTAAACAAACAAGCATCGAACCCGAAGGCCGGCTCAACCTGAAGTTGAGAAGAACATCTGACCTCGCTGTCAGGCATCTGTTAAATAAACAGGCATCGAATTTGATGGCCAGCTCAACCCGCAGTTGATAAGAAAATTAGACCTCGCCGTCACGCATATGTTAAACAAACAGGCATCGAACCCGAAGGACGGCTCAACAAGATGTTGAGAGGAACATTTGACCACGCCGTCAGGCATCTATTAAACAAATAGGCATCGAACACGAAGGGCAGCTCAACACGAAGTTGAGAAGTATATCTGACCTCGCCGTCAGGGATCTGTTAAACAAACAGGCATCGAACCCGGAGGCCGGTTCAACCCGAAGATGTGAAGAATATCTAACCTTGCTGTCAGGCATCTGTTAAGCAAACAGGAATCGAGATTGATGGTCGGCTCATCCCGAAGTGTAGAAGAACATCTGACCTCTTTGTCAGACATCAGTTAAACAAACAGGAATCGAACCCGAAGGCTGGCTCAAACCGAAGGTGAGAAGAACATCTGACCTCGTTGCCAGGCAACTGTTAAACAAATAGGCATCGAACCCGAAGTCTCGCTCAACACGAAGTTGAGAGCAACATCTGAGCTCGCCGTCAGGCATCTGCTAAACAAACAGGCATCGAACCCCAAGGCCAGCTCAACAGGAAGTTGAGAGGAACATTTGACCTTGCCGTTAGGCATTTGTTAAACAAACAGGCATCGAACCCGTAGGGCGGCTCAACCCGAAGTTGAGAAGACCATATGACGTCGCTATAAGTCATCTGTTAAAAAAAGGCAACGAACCCGAAGGCCGGCTCGACACGAAGTTCATAGGAATATCTGACCTTGCCGTAAGGCATCTGTTAAACAAATAGGCATCGAACACGAAGTCCCGCTCAACACGAAGTTGAGAGCAACGTCTTACCTCACCGCCAAACATTTGTTAAACAAACGGGCATCGAACCCGAAGGCCGGCTAAACACAAAGTTGAAAGGAACATCTGACCTCGCCTTCAAGCATATGTTAAATAAATAGGCATCGAACCCAAAGGCCGGCTCAACCAAAAGTTGAGAAGAACATTTGATCTCGCCGTCAGGCATCTGTTAAACAAACAGGCATCAAACCCGAAGGTCGGCTCAACCCGAAGTTGAAATGAACATTTGACCTCACCATCAGGTATCTGTTAAACAAACAGGCATCGAACCCGAAGGCCGGCTCAACACGAAGTTGAAAAGAACCTTTGACCTCACCGCCAGGTATCTGTTAAACAAACAGGCATCGAACCCGAAGGCCGGCTCAACACGAAGTTCATAGGAATATCTGACCTCGCCGTCAGGCATATGTTAAACAAATAGGCATCGAACACGAAGTCCCGCTCAACACGAAGTTGAGAGCAACGTTTGACCTCACCGCCAGGAATTTGTTAAACAAACGGGCATCGAACCCGAAGGCCGGCTAAACACGAAGTTGAGAGGAACATCTGACCTCGCCTTTAAGCATATGTTAAATAAACAGGCATCGAACCCGAACGCCGGCTCAACCAAAAGTTGAGAAGAACATTTGATCTCGCCGTCAGGAATCTGTTAAACAAACAGGCATCGCACCCGAAGGTCGGATCAACCCGAAGTTGAAAAGAACATTGGACCTGACCGTCAGGTATCTGTTAAACAAACAGGCATCGAACCCGATGGCCGGCTTAACACGAAGTTGAGAGGAACCTTTGACGTGTCCGTTAGGCATATGCTAAACAAACAGGCATCAAACCAGAAGGGCGGCTAAACCCGAAGTTAAGAAGAACATCTGACCTCGCCGCCAGGCATCTGTTAAACAAACATGCATCAAACCCGAAGCGTGGCTCAAACCAAAGTTGAGAAGAACATCTAACCTCACCATGAGGCATCTGTTAAACAAACAGGCATCGAACCCGAAGGCGCGCTCAACCCGAAGTTGAGAAGAACATCTGACCTCGCTGTTAGGCATCTGTTAAATAAACATGCATCGAATTTGATGGCCAGCTCAACCCGAAGTTGATAAGAACATTAGACCTCGCTGTCAGGAATCTGTTAAACAAACAGGCATCGAACCAGAAGGGCGGCTAAACCCGAAGTTGAGAAGAACATCTGACCTCGCCGTCAGGCATCTGTTAAACAAACATACATCAAACCCGAAGCCTGGCTCAACCCAAAGTTGAGAAGAACATCTAACCTCACCGTGAGGCATCTGTTAAACAAACAGGCATCGAACCCGAAGGCCGGCTCAACCTGAAGTTGAGAAGAACATCTGACCTCGCTGTCAGGCATCTGTTAAATCAACAGGCATCGAATTTGATGGCCAGCTCAACCTGCAGTTGATAAGAACATTAGACCTCGCCGTCACGCATATGTTAAACAAACAGGCATCGAACCCGAAGGACGGCTCAACAAGATGTTGAGAGGAACATTTGACCTCGCCGTCAGGCATCTGTTAAGCAAATAGGCATCGAACACGAAGGGCAGCTCAACACGAAGTTGAGAAGTATATCTGACCTCGCCGTCAGGGATCTGTTAAACAAACAGGCATCGAACCCGAAGGCGCGCTCAACCCGAAGTTGAGAAGAACATCTGACCTCGCTGTCAGGCATCTGTTAAATAAACATGCATCGAATTTGATGGCCAGCTCAACCCGAAGTTGATAAGAACATTAGACCTCGCTGTCAGGAATCTGTTAAACAAACAGGCATCGAACCAGAAGGGCGGCTAAACCCGAAGTTGAGAAGAACATCTGACCTCGCCGTCAGGCATCTGTTAAACAAACATGCATTAAACCTGAAGGCTGGCTCAACCCAAAGTTGAGAAGAACATCTAACCTCACCGTGAGGCATCTGTTAAACAAACAAGCATCGAACCCAAAGGCCGGCTCAACCTGAAGTTGAGAAGAACATCTGACCTCGCTGTCAGGCATCTGTTAAATAAACAGGCATCGAATTTGATGGCCAGCTCAACCCGCAGTTGATAAGAAAATTAGACCTCGCCGTCACGCATATGTTAAACAAACAGGCATCGAACCCGAAGGACGGCTCAACAAGATGTTGAGAGGAACATTTGACCACGCCGTCAAGCATCTATTAAACAAATAGACATCGAACACGAAGGGCAGCTCAACACGAAGTTGAGAAGTATATCTGACCTCGCCGTCAGGGATCTGTTAAACAAACAGGCATCGAACCCGGAGGCCGGTTCAACCCGAAGATGTGAAGAATATCTAACCTTGCTGTCAGGCATCTGTTAAACAAACAGGAATCGAGATTGATGGTCGGCTCATCCCGAAGTGTAGAAGAACATATGACCTCTTTGTCAGACATCAGTTAAACAAACAGGAATCGAACCCGAAGGCCGGCTCAAACCGAAGGTGAGAAGAACATCTGACCTCGTTGCCAGGCAACTATTAAACAAATAGGCATCGAACCCGAATTCTCGCTCAACACGAAGTTGAGAGCAACATCTGAGCTCGCCGTCAGGCATATGCTAAACAAACAGGCATCGAACCCCAAGGCCAGCTCAACAGGAAGTTGAGAGGAACATTTGACCTTGCCGTCAGGCATTTGTTAAACAAATAGGCATCGAACCCGTAGGGCGGCTCAACCCGAAGTTGAGAAGACCATATGACGTCGCTATAAGGCATCTGTTAAAAAAAGGCAACGAACCCGAAGGCCGGCTCGACACGAAGTTCATAGGAATATCTGACCTTGCCGTAAGGCATCTGTTAAACAAATAGGCATCGAACACGAAGTCCCGCTCAACACGAAGTTGAGAGCAACGTCTTACCTCACCGCCAGACATTTGTTAAACAAACGGGCATCGAACCCGAAGGCCGGCTAAACACAAAGTTGAAAGGAACATCTGACCTCGCCTTCAAGCATATGTTAAATAAAGAGGCATCGAACCCGAAGGCCGGCTCAACCAAAATTTGAGAAGAACATTTGATCTCGCCGTCAGGCATCTGTTAAACAAACAGGCATCAAACCCGAAGGTCGGCTCAAACCGAAGTTGAAATGAACATTTGACCTCACCATCAGGTATCTGTTAAACAAACAGGCATCGAACCCGAAGGCCAGCTCAACACGAAGTTGAAAAGAACCTTTGACCTCACCGCCAGGTATCTGTTAAACAAACAGGCATCGAACCCGAAGGCCGGCTCAACACGAAGTTCATAGGAATATCTGACCTCGCCGTCAGGCATATGTTAAAAAAATAGGCATCGAACACGAAGTCCCGCTCAACACGAAGTTGAGAGCAACGTTTGACCTCACCGCCAGGAATTTGTTAAACAAACGGGCATCGAACCCGAAGGCCGGCTAAACACGAAGTTGAGAGGAACATCTGACCTCGCCTTTAAGCATATGTTAAATAAACAGGTATCGAACCCGAACGCCGGCTCAACCAAAAGTTGAGAAGAACATTTGATCTCGCCGTCAGGAATCTGTTAAACAAACAGGCATCGCACCCGAAGGTCGGATCAACCCGAAGTTGAAAAGAACATTGGACCTGACCGTCAGGTATCTGTTAAACAAACAGGCATCGAACCCGATGGCCGGCTTAACACGAAGTTGAGAGGAACCTTTGACGTTTCCGTTAGGCATATGCTAAACCAACAGGCATCGAACCAGAAGGGCGGCTAAACCCGAAGTTGAGAAGAACATCTGACCTCGCCACCAGGCATCTGTTAAACAAACATGCATCAAACCCGAAGCGTGGCTCAAACCAAAGTTGAGAAGAACATCTAACCTCACCGTGAGGCATCTGTTAAACAAACAGGCATCGAACCCGAAGGCCGGCTCAACCTGAAGTTGAGAAGAACATCTGACCTCGCTGTCAGGCATCTGTTAAATCAACAGGCATCGAATTTGATGGCCAGCTCAACCTGCAGTTGATAAGAACATTAGACCTCGCCGTCACGCATATGTTAAACAAACAGGCATCGAACCCGAAGGATGGCTCAACAAGATGTTGAGAGGAACATTTGACCTCGCCGTCAGGCATCTGTTAAGCAAATAGGCATCGAACACGAAGGGCAGCTCAACACGAAGTTGAGAAGTATATCTGACCTCGCCGTCAGGGATCTGTTAAACAAACATGCATCGAACCCGGAGGCCGGTTCAACCCGAAGATGTGAAGAATATCTAACCTTGCTATCAGGCATCTGTTAAACAAACAGGAATCGAGATTGATGGTCGGCTCATCCCGAAGTGTAGAAGAACATCTGACCTCTTTGTCAGACATCAGTTAAACAAACAGGAATCGAACCCGAAGGCCGGCTCAAACCGAAGGTGAGAAGAACATCTGACCTCGTTGCCAGGCAACTGTTAAAAAAATAGGCATCGAACCCGAAGCCTCGCTCAACACGAAGTTGATAGAAACATCTGACCTTGCATTCAGGCATCTGCTAAACAAACAGGCATCGAACCCCAAGGCCAGCTCAACAAGAAGTTGAGAGGAACATTTGACCTTGTCGTCAGGAATTTGTTAAACAAACAGGCATCGAACCCGTAGGGCGGCTCAACCCGTAGTTGAAAAGACCATATGACGTCGCTATCAGGCATCTGTTAAAAAAAGGAAACAAACCCGAAGGCCGGCTCGACACGAAGTTCATAGGAATATCTGACCTTGCCGTAAGGCATCTGTTAAACAAATAGGCATCGAACAAGAAGTCCCGCTCAACACGAAGTTGAGAGCATCGTCTTACCTCACCGCCAGACATTTGTTAAACAAACGGGCATCGAACCCGAAGGCCGGTTAAACACAAAGTTGAGAGGAACATCTGACCTCGCCTTCAAGCATATGTTAAATAAAGAGGCATCGAACCTGAAGGCCGGCTCAACCAAAAGTTGAGAAGAACATTTGATCTCGCCGTCAGGCATCTGTTAAACAAACATGCATCAAATCCGAAGGTCAGCTCAACCCGAAGTTGAAATGAACATTTGACTTCACCGTCAGGTATCTGTTAAACAAACAGGCATCGAACCCGAAGGCCGGCTCAACACGAAGTTGAAAAGAACCTTTGACCTCACCGCCAGGTATCTGTTAAACAAACAGACATCGAACCCGAAGGCCGGCTCAACACGAAGTTCATAGGAATATCTGACCTCTCCGTCAGGCATATGTTAAACAAATAGGCATCGAACACGAAGTCCCGCTCAACACGAAGTTGAGAGCAACGTTTG
>CAWUDS030000564.1:0-25974 GCA_963859935.3 Lathyrus sativus | reverse complement strand
CCTGGCGGAGAGGTCAAATGTTCTTCTCAACTTCGGGTTGAGCCGTACTTCGGGTTTGATACCTGTTTATTTAACAGATGCCTGACGGTGTGGTCAGATGTTCTTCAAAACTTCGGGTTGAGCCGGTCTTCAGATTTGATGCCTGTTTGTTTAACAGATGCTTGACAATGAAGGCAAATGTTCCTCTCAACTTCATGTTGAGCCGACCTTCAGGTTCAATGCCTGTTTGGTTATTAGATGCCTGACGGCGAGGTCAGATGTTCCTCTCAACTTCGTGTTGAGCCGGCCTTCGATTTTGATGCCTGTTTGTTTAACAGATGCCTAACGGCGAGGTCAGAGGTTCTTATCAACTTCAGGTTGAGCCAGCCTTCATGTTCGATGCCTGTTTGTTTAACATATGCCTGACGGCAAAGTCAGATGTTCTTATCAACTTCAGATTGAGACGCCCTTCGGGTTCGATGCCTCTTTGTTAAAGAGATGCCTGACGGCGAGGTCAGATGTTCTTATCAACTTCGGGTTGAGCCGACCTTCGGGTTCAATGCCTATTTGTTTAACAGATGCCTGACGGCGAAGTCAGATGTTCTTATCAACTTCGGGTTGGGCCGCCCTTAGGGTTCGATGCCTGTTTGTTTAACAGATGCTTGACGGTGAGGTCAGATGTTCTTCTCATCTTCAAGTTGAACCGGCCTTCGGGTTCGATGCATGTTTGTTTAACAATTGCTTGACGACGAGGTCAGATGTTCTTCTCAATTAAGGATTGAGACGGCCTTCAGGTTCGATGCCGGTTTTTTTAACAGATGCTTGACGGTGAGGTCAGATGTTCCTCTCAACTTCGTGTTAAGCCGGCCTTAGGGTTCGATGCCTGTTTGTTTAACAGATGTCTGGCGGAGAGGTCTAATGTTCTTATCAACTTCGGGTTGAGCCGCCCTTCGGGTTCGATGCCTGTTTGTTTAACAGATGCCTGACGGTGAGGTCAGATGTTCCTCTAAACTTCGGGTTGAGCCGGCCTTCAGATTTGATGCCTGTTTGTTTAACAGATGCTTGACAGTGAAGTCAGATGTTCCTCTAAATTTCATGTTGAGCCCACCTTCAGGTTCGATGCCTGTTTGTTTAAACAGATGTCTGACGGAGAGGTCAGATGTTCCTCTCAACTTCGTGTTAAGCAGGCCTTCGGGTTCGATGCCTGTTTGTTTAAGAAGCCTGACGGTGAAGTCAGATGTTCTTATCTACTTCGAGTTGAGCCGCCCTTTGGGTTCGATGCCTGTTTGTTTAACAGATGCCTGACGGTGAGGTTTGATTTTCTTCTCAACTTCGTGTTGAGCCGGCCTTCGAGTTCGATGCCTGTTTGTTTAATAGATGCCTGACGGCGAGGTCAGATGTTGTTATCAACTTTGGGTTGAGCCGGCCTTCGGGTTCGATGCCTGTTTGTTTAACAGATGCCTGGCGGCGAGGTCAGATGTTCCTCTCAACTTCGTGTTGAGCCGGCCTTCGGGTTCGATGCCTGTTTGTTTTAGAGATGCCAAACGGTGAGGTCTGATGTTCTTATCAACTTCGGGTTGAGCTTCCCTTTGGGTTCGATGCTTGTTTGTTTAACAGATGCCTGACATTGAGGTCAGATGTTCTTTTCAACTTCGGGTTGAGTCGGCCTTCGGATTTGATGCCTGTTTGTTTAAGAGATGCTTGACAGTGAAGTCAGATGTTCCTCTCAACTTCGGGTTAAGCCGGCCTTCGGATTTAATGCCTGTTTAATTTACAAGATGCCTAACATCGATGTCAGATGTTCCTCTCAACTTCGTGTTGAGCCAGCCTTCGGGTGTGATGTCTGTTTGTTTAACAGATGCCTGACGGGGAGGTCAGATTTTCTTATCAACTTCGGGTTTAGCCGCCCTTCGGGTTCGATGCCTATTTGTTTAACAGATGCCTGACGGGGAGGTCAGATGTTCTTCTCAACTTCGGGTTGAGCCGGCCTTCGGGTTCCACACCTTTTTTTTTAACAGATGCCTGACGGCGAGGTCAGATGTTCCTCTCAACTTCATGTTGAGCCGGCCTTCGGGTTAGATACCTGTTTGTTTAACAGATGCCTGACGGTGAGGTCAGATGTTCTTCTCAACTTCAAGTTGAGCCGACCTTCGGGTTCGATGCCTGTTTGTTTAACAGATGTTTGATAGCGAGGTCAGATGTTCTTCTCAATTAAGGATTGAGTCGGCCTTCGGGTTCGATGCCTGTTTGTTTAACAGATGCCTGGCGGAGAGGTCAAATGTTCTTCTCAACTTCGGGTTGAGCCGCACTTCGGGTTTGATGCCTGTTTGTTTAACAGATGCCTGACGGTGTGGTCAGATGTTCTTCTCAACTTCGGGTTGAGCCAGCCTTCAGATTTGATGCCTGTTTGTTTAACAGATGCTTGACAGTGAAGTCAAATGTTCCTCTCAACTTCATGTTGAGCCGACCTTCAGGTTCAATGCCTGTTTGTTTAACAGATGCCTGACGGCGAGGTCAGATGTTCCTCTCAACTTCGTGTTGAGCCGGCCTTCGATTTTGATGCCTGTTTGTTTAACAGATGCCTAACGGCGAGGTCAGAGGTTCTTATCAACTTCAGGTTGAGCCAGCCTTCGTGTTCGATGCCTTTTTGTTTAACATATGCCTGACGGCAAAGTCAGATGTTCTTATCAACTTCAGATTGAGACGCCCTTCGGGTTCGATGCCTCTTTGTTAAAGAGATGCCTGACAGCAAGGTCAGATGTTCTTATCAACTTCGGGTTGAGCCGACCTTCGGGTTCAATGCCTATTTGTTTAACAGATGCCTGACGGTGAAGTCAGATGTTCTTATCAACTTCGGGTTGGGCCGCCCTTAGGGTTCGATGCCTGTTTGTTTAACAGATGCCTGACGGTGAGGTCAGATGTTCTTCTCATCTTCAAGTTGAACCGGCCTTCGGGTTCGATGCATGTTTGTTTAACAGATGCTTGACGGCGAGGTCAGATGTTCTTCTCAATTAAGGATTGAGACGGCCTTCAGGTTCGATGCCAGTTTTTTTAACAGATGCTTGACGGCGAGGTTAGATGTTCCTCTCAACTTCGTGTTAAGCCGGCCTTAGGGTTCGATGCCTGTTTGTTTAACAGATGTCTGGCGGAGAGGTCTAATGTTCTTATCAACTTCGGGTTGAGCCGCCCTTCGGGTTCGATGCCTATTTGTTTAACAGATGCCTGACGGTGAGGTCAGATGTTCCTCTAAACTTCGGGTTGAGCCGGCCTTCAGATTTGATGCCTGTTTGTTTAACAGATGCTTGACAGTGAAGTGAAATGTTCCTCTAAATTTCATGTTGAGCCTACCTTCAGGTTCGATGCCTGTTTGTTTAACAGATGTCTGACGGAGAGGTCAGATGTTCCTCTCAACTTCGTGTTAAGCAGGCCTTCGGGTTCGATGCCCGTTTGTTTAAGAAGCCTGACGGCGAAGTCAGATGTTCTTATCAACTTCGAGTTGAGCCGCCCTTCGGGTTCGATGCCTGTTTGTTTAACAGATGCCTGACGGTGAGGTTTGATTTTCTTCTCAACTTCGTGTTGAGCCGGCCTTCGGGTTCGATGCCTGTTTGTTTAACAGATGCCTGGCGGCGAGGTCAGATGTTCCTCTCAACTTCGTGTTGAGCCGGCCTTCGGGTTCGATGCCTGTTTGTTTTAGAGATGCCTAACGGTGAGGTCTGATGCTCTTATCAACTTCGGGTTGAGCTTCCCTTTGGGTTCGATGCTTGTTTGTTTAACAGATGCCTGACATTGAGGTCAGATGTTCTTTTCAACTTCGGGTATAGTCGGCCTTCGGATTTGATGCCTGTTTGTTTAAGAGATGCTTGACAGTGAAGTCAGATGTTCCTCTCAACTTCGGGTTAAGCCGGCCTTCGGATTTAATGCCTGTTTATTTACAAGATGCCTAACATCGATGTCAGATGTTCCTCTCAACTTCGTGTTGAGCCAGCCTTCGGGTGTGATGCCTGTTTGTTTAACAGATGCCTGACGGGGAGGTCAGATTTTCTTATCAACTTCGGGTTTAGCCGCCCTTCGGGTTCGATGCCTGTTTGTTTAAAAGATGCCTGACGGGGAGGTCAGATGTTCTTCTCAACTTCGGGTTGAGCCGGCCTTCGGGTTCCACACCTTTTTGTTTAACAGATGCCTGACGGCGAGGTCAGATGTTCCTCTCAACTTCGTGTTGAGCCGGCCTTCGGGTTAGATACCTGTTTGTTTAACAGATGCCTGACGGTGAGGTCAGATGTTCTTCTCAACTTCAAGTTGAGCCGACCTTCGGGTTCGATGCCTGTTTGTTTAACAGATGTTTGATGGCGAGGTCAGATGTTCTTCTCAATTAAGGATTGAGTCGGCCTTCTGGTTCGATGCCTGTTTGTTTAACAGATGCCTGGCGGAGAGGTCAAATGTTCTTCTCAACTTCGGGTTGAGCCGCACTTCGGGTTTGATGCCTGTTTGTTTAACAGATGCCTGACGGTGTGGTCAGATGTTCTTCAAAACTTGGGGTTGAGCCGGTCTTCAGATTTGATGCCTGTTTGTTTAACAGATGCTTGACAGTGAAGTCAAATGTTCCTCTCAACTTCATGTTGAGCCGACCTTCAGGTTCAATGCCTGTTTGTTTAACAGATGCCTGACGGCGAGGTCAGATGTTCCTCTCAACTTCGTGTTGAGCCGGCCTTCGATTTTGATGCCTGTTTGCTTAACAGATGCCTTACGGCGAGGTCAGAGGTTCTTATCAACTTCAGGTTGAGCCGGCCTTCGGGTTTGATGCCTGTTTGTTTAACATATGCCTGACGGCAAAGTCAGATGTTCTTATCAACTTCAGGTTGAGACGCCCTTCGGGTTCGATGCCTCTTTGTTAAAGAGATGCCTGACGGCGAGGTCAGATGTTCTTATCAACTTCGGGTTGAGCCGACCTTCGGGTTCGATGCCTGTTTGTTTAACAGATGCCTGACGGCGAAGTCAGATGTTCTTATCAACTTCGGGTTGGGCCGCCCTTAGGGTTCGATGCCGGTTTGTTTAACAGATGCCTGACGGTGAGGTCAGATGTTCTTCTCAACTTCAGGTTGAGCCGGCCTTCGGGTTCGATGCCTGTTTGTTTAACAGATGCTTGACGGCGAGGTCAGATGTTCTTCTCAATTAAGGATTGAAACGGCCTTCAGGTTCGATGCCAGTTTTTTTAACAGATGCCTGACGGCGAGGTCAGATGTTCCTCTCAACTTCGTGTTAAGCCGACCTTAGGGTTCGATGCCTGTTTGTTTAACAGATGTCTGGCGGAGAGGTCTAATGTTCTTATCAACTTCGGGTTGAGCCGCCCTTCGGGTTCGATGCCTATTTGTTTAACAGATGCCTGACGGTGAGGTCAGATGTTCCTCTAAACTTCGGGTTGAGCCGGCCTTCAGATTTGATGCCTGTTTGTTTAACAGATGCTTGACAGTGAAGTCAAATGTTCCTCTAAATTTCATGTTGAGCCTACCTTCAGGTTTGATGCCTGTTTGTTTAACAGATGTCTGGCGGAGAGGTCAGATGTTCCTCTCAACTTCGTGTTAAGCAGGCCTTCGGGTTCGATGCCTGTTTGTTTAAGAAGCCTGACGGCGAAGTCAGATGTTCTTATCAACTTCGAGTTGAGCCGCCCTTCGGGTTCGATGCCTGTTTGTTTAACAGATGCCTGACGGTGAGGTTTGATTTTCTTCTCAACTTCGTGTTGAGCCGGCCTTCGAGTTCGATGCCTGTTTGTTTAATAGATGCCTGACGGCGAGGTCAGATGTTCTTATCAACTTTGGGTTGAGCCGGCCTTCGGGTTCGATGCCTGTTTGTTTAACAGATGTCTGGCGGCGAGGTCAGATGTTCCTCTCAACTTCGTGTTGAGCCGGCCTTTGGGTTCGATGCCTGTTTGTTTTAAAGATGCCTAACGGTGAGGTTTGATGTTCTTATCAACTTCGGGTTGAGCTTCCCTTTGGGTTCGATGCTTGTTTGTTTAACAGATGCCTGACATTGAGGTCAGATGTTCTTTTCAACTTCGGGTTGAGTCGGCCTTCGGATTTGATGCCTGTTTGTTTAAGAGATGCTTGACAGTGAAGTCAGATGTTCCTCTCAACTTCGTGTTGAGCCAGCCTTCGGGTGTGATGCCTGTTTGTTTAACAGATGCCTGACGGGGAGGTCAGATTTTCTTATCAACTTCGGGTTTAGCCGCCCTTCGGGTTCGATGCCTGTTTGTTTAACAGATGCCTGACGGGGAGGTCAGATGTTCTTCTCAACTTCGGGTTGAGCCGGCCTTCGGGTTCCACACCTTTTTGTTTAACAGATGCCTGACGGCGAGGTCAGATGTTCCTCTCAACTTCATGTTGAGCCGGCCTTCGGGTTAGATACCTGTTTGTTTAACAGATGCCTGACGGGGAGGTCAGATGTTCTTCTCAACTTCAAGTTGAGCCGACCTTCGGGTTCGATGCCTGTTTGTTTAACAGATGTTTGATGGCGAGGTCAGATGTTCTTCTCAATTAAGGATTGAGTCGGCCTTCGGGTTCAATGCCTGTTTGTTTAACATATGCCTGACGGCAAAGTCAGATGTTCTTATCAACTTCGGATTGAGCCGCCCTTCGGGTTCGTGCCTCTTTGTTTAAGAGATGCCTTACAGCGAGGTCAGATATTCTTATCAACTTCGGGTTGAGCCGACGTTCGGGTTCGATGCCTGTTTGTTTAATAGATGCCTAACGGCGAAGTTATATGTTCTTATCAACTTCGGGTTGGGCCGCCCTTAGGGTTCGATGCCTGTTTGTTTAACAGATGCCTGACGGTGAGGTCAGATGTTCTTCTCAACTTCAGGTTGAGCCGGCCTTCGGGTTCGATGCCTGTTTGTTTAACAGATGCTTGACGGCGAGGTCAGATGTTCGTCTCAATTAAGGATTGAGACGGCCTTCGGGTTCAATGCCAGTTGGTTTAACAGATGCCTGACGGCGAGTTCAGATGTTCCTCTCAAATTCGTGTTAAGCCGGTCTTAGGGTTCGATGCCTGTTTGTTTAACAGATGTCTGGCGGAAAGGTATAATGTTCTTATCAACTTCGGGTTGAGCCGCCCTTCGGGTTCGATGCCTGTTTGTTTAATAGATGCCTGACGGTGAGGTCAGATGTTCCTCTCAACTTCGGGTTGAGTCGGCCTTCGAATTTGATGCCTGTTTGTTTAACAAATGCTTGACAGTGAAGTCAAATGTTCCTCTAAATTTCATGTTGAGGCTACATTCAGGTTCGATGCCTGTTTGTTTAACAGATGCCTGACAGAGAGGTCAGATGTTCCTCTCAACTTCGTGTTAAGCCGGCCTTCAGGTTCGATGCCTGTTTGTTTAACAGATGTCTGACGGCGAATTCATATGTTCTTATCAACTTTGGGTTGAGCCGCCCTTTGGGTTCGATGCCTGTTTGTTTAACAGATGCCTGATGGCGAGGTCAGATGTTCTTATCAACTTCGGGTTGAGCCGACCTTCGGGTTCGATGCTTGTTTGTTTAACAGATGCCTGAAGGCGAGGTCAGATGTTCTTATCAACTTCGGGTTGAGCCGCCCTTCGGGTTCGATGCCTGTTTGTTTAACAGATGCCTGATGGCAAAGTCAGATGTTCCTCTCAACTTCAGGTTGAGCCAGCCTTCGGGTTCGATGCCTGTTTGTTTAAGAGATGCTTGACGGCAAGGTCAGATGTTCTTATCAAATTCGGGTTGGGCCACCCTTAGGGTTCGATGCATGATTGTTTAACAGATTCCTGACGATGAGGTCAGATGTTCTTCTCAACTTCAAGTTGAGCTGACCTTCGGGTTCGATGCCTGTTTGTTTAACAGATGTTTGATGGCGAGGTCAGATGTTCTTCTCAATTAAGGATTGAGTCGGCTTTTGGGTTCGATGCGTGTTTGTTTAACAGATGCCTGGCGGAGAGGTCAAATGTTCTTCTCAACTTCGGGTTGAGCCGTACTTCGGGTTTGATACCTGTTTATTTAACAGATGCCTGACGGTGTGGTCAGATGTTCTTCAAAACTTCGGGTTGAGCCGGTCTTCAGATTTGATGCCTGTTTGTTTAACAGATGCTTGACAATGAAGGCAAATGTTCCTTTCAACTTCATGTTGAGCCGACCTTCAGGTTCAATGCCTGTTTGTTTAACAGATGCCTGACGGCGAGGTCAGATGTTCCTCTCAACTTCGTGTTGAGCCGGCCTTCGATTTTGATGCCTGTTTGTTTAACAGATGCCTAACGGCGAGGTCAGAGGTTCTTATCAACTTCAGGTTGAGCCAGCCTTCGTGTTCGATGCCTGTTTGTTTAACATATGCCTGACGGCAAAGTCAGATGTTCTTATCATCTTCAGGTTGAGACACCCTTCGGGTTCGACGCCTCTTTGTTAAAGAGATGCCTGACGGCGAGGTCATATGTTCTTATCAACTTCGGGTTGAGCCGACCTTCGGGTTCAATGCCTATTTGTTTAACAGATGCCTGACGGCGAAGTCAGATGTTCTTATCAACTTCGGGTTGGGCCGCCCTTAGGGTTCGATGCCTGTTTGTTTAACAGATGCCTGACGGTGAGGTCAGATGTTCTTCTCATCTTCAAGTTGAACCGGCCTTCGGGTTCGATGCATGTTTGTTTAACAGATGCTTGATGGCGAGGTCAGATGTTCTTCTCAATTAAGGATTGAGACGGCCTTCAGGTTCGATGCCAGTTTTTTTAACAGATGCCTGACGGCGAGGTCAGATGTTCCTCTCAACTTCGTGTTAATCCGGCCTTAGGGTTCGATGCCTGTTTGTTTAACAGATGTCTGGCGGAGAGGTCTAATGTTCTTATCAACTTCGGGTTGAGCCGCCCTTCGGGTTCGATGCCTGTTTGTTTAACAGATGCCTGACGGTGAGGTCAGATGTTCCTCTAAACTTCGGGTTGAGCCGGCCTTCAGATTTGATGCCTGTTTGTTTAACAGATGCTTGACAGTGAAGTCAAATGTTCCTCTAAATTTCATGTTGAGCCTACCTTCAGGTTCGATGCCTGTTTGTTTAACAGATGTCTGACGGAGAGGTCAAATGTTCCTCTCAACTTCGTGTTAAGCAGGCCTTTGGGTTCGATGCCTGTTTGTTTAAGAAGCCTGACGGCGAAGTCAGATGTTCTTATCAACTTCGAGTTGAGCCGCCCTTCGGGTTCGATGCCTGTTTGTTTAACAGATGCCTGACGGTGAGGTTTGATTTTCTTCTCAACTTCGTGTTGAGCCGGCCTTCGAGTTCGATGCCTGTTTATTTAATAGATGCCTGACGGCGAGGTCAGATGTTCTTATCAACTTTGGGTTGAGCCGGCCTTCGGGTTCGATGCCTGTTTGTTTAACAGATGCCTGGCGGCGAGGTCAGATGTTCCTCTCAACTTCGTGTTGAGCCGGCCTTCGGGCTCGATGCCTGTTTGTTTTAGAGATGCCTAACGGTGAGGTCTGATGTTCTTATCAACTTCGGGTTGAGCTTCCCTTTGGTTTCGATGCTTGTTTGTTTAACAGATGCCTGACATTCAGGTCAGATGTTCTTTTCAACTTCGGGTTGAGTCGGCCTTCGGATTTGATGCCTGTTTGTTTAAGAGATGCTTGACAGTGAAGTCAGATGTTCCTCTCAACTTCGGGTTAAGCCGTCCTTCGGATTTAATGCCTGTTTATTTACAAGATGCCTAACATCGATGTCAGATGTTCCTCTCAACTTCGTGTTGAGCCAGCCTTCGGGTTAGATACCTGTTTGTTTAACAGATGCCTGACGGTGAGGTCAGATGTTCTTCTCAACTTCAAGTTGAGCCGACCTTCGGGTTCGATGCCTGTTTGTTTAACAGATGTTTGATGGCGAGGTCAGATGTTCTTCTCAATTAAGGATTGAGTCGGCCTTCGGGTTCGATGCCTGTTTGTTTAACAGATGCCTGGCGGAGAGGTCAAATGTTCTTCTCAACTTCGGGTTGAGCCGCACTTCGGGTTTGATGCCTGTTTGTTTAACAGATGCCTGATGGCGAGGTCAGATGTTCCTCTCAACTTCGTGTTGAGCCGGCCTTCGAGTTCGATGCCTGTTTGCTTAACAGATGCCTGACGGCGAGGTCAGAGGTTCTTATCAACTTCATGTTGAGCCGACCTTCAGGTTCAATGCCTGTTTGTTTAACATATGCCTGACGGCAAAGTCAGATGTTCTTATCAACTTCGGGTTGAGCCGCCCTTCGGGTTCGTGCCTCTTTGTTTAAGAGATGCCTTACGGCGAGGTCAGATATTCTTATCAACTTCGGGTTGAGCCGACGTTCGGGTTCGATGCCTGTTTGTTTAATAGATGCCTAACGGCGAAGTTAGATGTTCTTATCAACTTCGGGTTGGGCCGCCCTTAGGGTTCGATGCCTGTTTGTTTAACAGATGCCTGACGGTGAGGTCAGATGTTCTTCTCAACTTCAGGTTGAGCCGGCCTTCGGGTTCGATGCCTGTTTGTTTAACAGATGCTTGACGGCGAGGTCAGATGTTCTTCTCAATTAAGGATTGAGACGGCCTTCGGGTTCAATGCCAGTTGGTTTAACAGATGCCTGACGGCGAGGTCAGATGTTCCTCTCAACTTCGTGTTAAGCCGGTCTTAGGGTTCGATGCCTGTTTGTTTAACAGATGCCTGACGGTGAGGTCAGATGTTCCTCTCAACTTCGGGTTGAGCTGGCCTTCGGATTTGATGCCTGTTTGTTTAACAGATGCTTGACAGTGAAGTCAAATGTTCCTCTAAATTTCATGTTGAGCCTACATTCAGGTTCGATGCCTGTTTGTTTAACAGATGCCTGACAGAGAGGTCAGATGTTCCTCTCAACTTCGTGTTAAGTCGGCCTTCAGGTTCGATGCCTATTTGTTTAACAGATGTCTGACGGCGAAGTCAGATGTTCTTATCAACTTCGGGTTGAGCCGCCCTTTGGGTTCGATGCCTGTTTGTTTAACAGATGCGTGACGGCCAGGTCAGATGTTCTTATCAACTTCGGGTTGAGCCGACCTACGGGTTCGATGCCTGTTTGTTTAACAGATGCTTGAAGGCGAGGTCAGATGTTCTTATCAACTTCGGGTTGAGCCGCCCTTCGGGTTCGATGCCTGTTTGTTTAACAGATGCATGACGGTAAAGTCAGTTGTTCCTCTCAACTTCAGGTTGAGCCAGCCTTCGGGTTCGATGCCTGTTTGTTTAAGAGATGCTTGACGGCAAGGTCAGATGTTCTTATCAAATTCGGGTTGGGCCACCCTTAGGGTTCGATGCATGATTGTTTAACAGATTCCTGACGATGAGGTCAGATGTTCTTCTCAACTTCAAGTTGAGCCGCCCTTCGGGTTTGATGCTTGTTTGTTTAACAGATGCCTGACAGTGAGGTCAGATGTTCTTCTCAACTTCGGGTTGATCCGGCCTTCGGATTTGATGCCTGTTTGTTTAACAGATGCTTGACAGTGAAGTCAAATGTTCTTCTCAACTTCATGTTGAGCCGACCTTCAGGTTCAATGCCTGTTTGTTTAATAGATGCCTGACGGCGAGCTCAGATGTCCCTCTCAACTTCGTGTTGAGCCGGCCTTCGAGTTTGATGGCTGTTTGTTCGACAGATGCCTGACGGCGAGGTCAGAGGTTCTTATCAACTTCAGGTTGAGCCGGCCTTCGGGTTCGATGCCTGTTTGTTTAACATATGCCTGATGACAAAGTCAGATGATCTTATCAACTTCGGGTTGACCCGCCCTTCGGGTTCGAAGCCTCTTTTTTTAAGAGATTCCTGACGGCAAGGTCAGATGTTCTTATCAACTTCAGGTTGCGCCGACCTTCGGGTTTGATGCCTGTTCGTTTAACAGATGCCTGACGGCGAAGTCAGATGTTCTTATCAACTTCAGGTTGGGCCGCCCTTAGGGTTCGATGCCTGTTTGTTTAACAGATGCCTGACGTTGAGGTCAGATGTTCTTTTCAACTTCGGGTTGAGTCGGCCTTCGGATTTGATGTCTGTTTGTTTAACAGATGCTAGCCAGTGAAGTCAGATGTTCCTCTCAACTTCGGGTTAAGCCGGCCTTCAGATTTAATGCCTGTTTATTTAACAGAAGCCTAATGTCGATGTCAGATGTTCCTCTCAACTTCGTGTTGAACCGGCCTTCGGGTTCGATGCCTGTTTGTTTAACAAATGCCTGACGGGGAGGTCAGATGTTCTTATCAACTTCGGGTTGAGCCACCCTTCGGGTTCGATGCCTGTTTGTTTAACAGATGCCTGACGGCGAGGTCAGATGTTCTTATCAACTTCGGGTTGAGCCGACATTCGGGTTCGATGCCTGTTTGTTTAACAGATGCCTGAAGGCGAGGTCAGATGTTCTTATAAACTTCGGGTTGAGCCGCCCTTCGGGTTCGATGCCTGTTTGTTTAACAAATGCCTGACGGCAAAGTCAGATGTTCCTCTCAACTTCAGGTTGAGCCAGCCTTCGGGTTCGATGCCTGTTTGTTTAAGAGATACCTGATGGCAAGGTCAGATGTTATTATCAAATTCGGGTTGGGCCACCCTTAGGGTTCGATGCATGATTGTTTAACAGATTCCTGACGATGAGGTCAGATGTTCTTCTCAACTTCAAGTGGAGCCGCCCTTCGGGTTTGATGCCTGTTTGTTTAACAGATGCCTGACAGTGAGGTCAGATGTTCTTCTCAACATTGGGTTGAGCCGGCCTTCGGATTTGATGCCTGTTTGTTTAACAGATGCTTGACAGTAAAGTCAAATGTTCCTTTCAACTTCATGTTGAGCCGACCTTCAGGTTCAATGCATGTTTGTTTAAGAGATGCCTAACGGCGAGGTCATATGTCCCTCTCAACTTTGTGTTGATCCGGCCTTCGAGTTTGATGCCTGTTTGTTTGACAGATGCCTGACGGCGAGGTCAGAGGTTCTTATCAACTTCAGGTTGAGCCGGCCTTCGGGTTCGATGGCTGTTTGTTTAACATATGCCTGATGGCAAATTCAGATTATCTTATCAACTTCGGGTTGAGCCGCCCTTCGGGTTCGATGCCTCTTTGTTTAAGAGATGCCTGACGGCGAGGTCAGATGTTCTTATCAACTTCAGGTTGAGCCGACCTTCGGGTTCGATGCCTGTTTGTTTAACAGATGCCTGACGGCGAAGTCAGATGTTCTTATCAACTTCGGGTTGGGATGCCCTTAGGGTTCGATGCCTGTTTGTTTAACAAATGCCTGACGTTGAGGTCAGATGTTCTTTTCTACTTCAGGTTGAGTCGGACTTCGGATTTGATGCCTGTTTGTTTAACAGACGCTTGACAATGAAGTCAGATGTTCCTCTAAACTTCGGGTTAAGCCAGCCTTCGGATTTAATGCCTGTTTATTTAACAGAAGCCTAACGTCGATGTCAGATGTTCCTCTCAACTTCGTGTTGAGCCGGCCTTCGGGTTCGATGCCTGTTTGTTTAACAAATGCCTGACGGGGAGGTCAGATGTTCTTATCAACTTCGAGTTGAGCCGCCCTTCGGGTTCGATGCCTGTTTGTTTAACAAATGTTTGACGGTGACGTCAGATGTTCTTCTCAACTAAGGGTAGAGATGGCCTTCGGGTTTGATGCCTGTTTGTTTAACAGATGCCTGACGGGGAGGTCAGATGTTCTTCTCAACTTCGGGTTGAGCTGGCCTTCGGGATCCACACCTTTTTGTTTAACAAATGCCTGACGGCGAGGTCAGATGGTCCTCTCAACTTCATGTTAAGCTGGCCTTCGGGTTCGATGCCTGTTTTTTTAACAGACGCCTGACGAGGAGGCAGATGTTCTTAAAAACTTCGGGTTGAGCCGACCTTCGGGTTCGATTCCTGTTTGTTTAACAGATGTTTGATGGCGAGGTCAGATGTTCTTCTCAATTAAAGATAGAGTAGGCCTTCGGGTTCGATTCCTGTTTGTTTAACAAATGCCTTGAGGAGAGGTCAAATGTTCTTCTCAACTTCGGGTTGAGCCGCCCTTCGTGTTTGATGCCTGTTTGTCTAACAGATGCCTGACGGTAAGGCCAGATGTTCTTCTCAACTCCAGGTTGAGCCGGCCTTCGGATTTGATGTCTGTTTGTTTAACAGATGCTTGACAATGAAGTCAAATGTTCCTCTCAACTTCATGTTGAGTCGACCTTCAGGTTCAATGCCTGTTTGTTTAACAGATGCCTGATGGCGAGGTCAGATGTTCCGCTCAACTTCGTGTTGAGCCGGCCTTTGGGTTCGATGCCTGTTTGTTTAACAGATGCCTGACGGAGAGGTCAGATGTTCTTATCAACTTCGGGTTGAGCCGACCTTCGGGTTCGATGCCTGTTTGTTTAACAGATGCGTCACGGGGAAGTCAGATATTCTTATCAACTTCGGGTTGAGCCGCCCTTTGGGTTCGATGCCTGTTTGTTTAAGAGATTCCTGACGGTGAGGTCAGATGTTCTTATCAACTTCATGTTGAGCCTACCTTCAGGTTCGATGCCTGTTTGTTTAACAGATGCCTGACGGAGAGGTCAGATGTTCCTCTCAACTTCATGTTGAGCCGGCCTTCGGATTCGATGCCTGTTTGTTTAACAAATGCCTGACAGTGAGGTCAGATGTTCTTATCAACTTCAGGTTGAGCCGGTCTTCGGGTTCGATGCCTGTTTGTTTAACAGATGCCTGATGGAGAAGTCAGATGTTCTTATCAACTTCGGGTTGAGCCGCCCTTTGGGTTCGATGCCTGTTTGTTTAACAAATGCGTGACGGGGAAGTCAGATATTCTTATCAACTTCGGGTTGAGCCGCCCTTTGGGTTCGATGCCTGTTTGTTTAAGAGATTCCTGACGGCGAGGTCAGATGTTCTTATCAACTTCATGTTGAGCCTACCTTCAGGTTCGATGCCTGTTTGTTTAACAGATGCCTGACGGAGAGGTCAGATGTTCCTCTCAACTTCATGTTGAGCCGGCCTTCGGATTCGATGCCTGTTTGTTTAACAAATGCCTGACAGTGAGGTCAGATGTTCTTATCAACTTCAGGTTGAGCCGGTCTTCGGGTTCGATGCCTGTTTGTTTAACAGATGCCTGATGGAGAAGTCAGATGTTCTTATCAACTTCGGGTTGAGCCGCCCTTTGGGTTCGATGCTTGTTTGTTTAACAGATGCCTGACGGTGAGGTCTGATTTTCTTCTCAACTTCGTGTAGAGCCGGCCTTCGAGTTCGATGCCTGTTTGTTTAACAGATGCCCGACAGTGAGGTCAGATGTTCTTATCAATTTCGGGTTGAGCCGGCCTTCGGGTTCGATGCCTGTTTGTTTAACAGATGCCTGACGGCGAGGTCAGATGTTTCTCTCAGCTTCGTGTTGAGCCGGCCTTCGGGTTAGATGCTTATTTGTTTAACAGATGCCTGACGGTGAGTTCAGATGTTCTTCTCAACTTCAAGTTGAGCCGACCTTCGGGTTCGATGCCTGTTTGTTTAACAGATGTTTGATGGCGATGTCAGATGTTCTTCTCAATTAAGAATTGAGTCGGCCTTCGGGTTCGATGCCTGTTTGTTTAACAGATGCCTGGCGGAGAGGTCAAATGTTCTGCTCAACTTCGGGTTTAGTCGTCCTTCGGGTTTGATGCCTGTTTGTCTAACAGATGCCTGACGGTGAGGTCAGATGTTCTTTTCAACTTCGGGTTGAGCCGGCCTTCGGATATGATGCCTGTTTGTTTAACAGATGCTTGACAATGAAGTCAAATGTTGCTCTCAACTTCATGTTGAGTCGACCTTCAGGTTCAATGCCTGTTTGTTTAACAGATGCCTGACGACGAGGTCAGATGTTCCTCTCAACTTCGTGTTGAGCCGGACTTTGGGTTCGATGCCTATTTGTTTAACAGATGCCTGACGGAGAGGTCAGATGTTCTTATCAACTTCGGGTTGAGCCGACCTTCGGGTTCGATGCCTGTTTGTTTAACAGATGCGTGACGGCGAAGTCAGATATTCTTATCAACTTCGGGTTGAGCCGCCCTTTGGGTTCGATGCCTGTTTGTTTAAGAGATTCCTGACGGCGAGGTCAGATGTTCTTATCAACTTCATGTTGAGCCTACCTTCAGGTTCGATGGCTGTTTGTTTAACAGATGCCTGACGGCGAGGTCAGATGTTCCTCTCAACTTCGTGTTGAGCCGGACTTTGGGTTCGATGCCTGTTTGTTTAACAGATGCCTGACGGAGAGGTCAGATGTTCTTATCAACTTCGGGTTGAGCCGACCTTCGGGTTCGATGCCTGTTTGTTTAACAGATGCGTGACGGCAAAGTCAGATATTCTTATCAACTTCGGGTTGAGCCGCCCTTTGGGTTCGATGCCTGTTTGTTTAAGAGATTCCTGACGGCAAGGTCAGATGTTCTTATCAACTTCATGTTGAGCCTACCTTCAGGTTCGATGCCTGTTTGTTTAACAGATGACTGACGGAGAGGTCAGATGTTCCTCTCAACTTCATGTTGAGCCGGCCTTCGGATTCGATGCCTGTTTGTTTAACAAATGCCTGACAGTGAGGTCAGATGTTCTTATCAACTTCAGGTTGAGCCGGCCTTCGGGTTTGATGCCTGTTTGTTTAACAGATGCCTGAAGGAGAAGTCAGATGTTCTTATCAACTTCGGGTTGAGCCGCCCTTCGGGTTCGATGCTTGTTTGTTTAACAGATGCCTGACGGTGAGGTCTGATTTTCTTCTCAACTTCGTGTTGAGCCGTCCTTCGAGTTCGATGCCTGTTTGTTTAACAGATGCCCGACAGTGAGGTCAGATGTTCTTATCAATTTCGGGTTGAGCCGGCCTTCGGGTTCGATGCCTGTTTGTTTAACAGATGCCTGACGGCGAGGTCAGATGTTCCTCTCAACTTCGTGTTAAGCCGGCCTTCGGGTTAGATGCTTGTTTGTTTAACAGATGCCTGAGGGTGAGTTCAGATGTTCTTCTCAACTTCAAGTTGAGCCAATCTTCGGGTTCGATGTCTGTTTGTTTAACAGATGTTTGATGGCGATGTCAGATGTTCTTCTCAATTAAGAATTGAGTCGGCCTTCGGGTTCGATGCCTGTTTGTTTAACAGATGCCTGGCGGAGAGGTAAAATGTTCTGCTCAACTTTGGGTTGAGCCGTCCTTCGGGTTTGATGCCTGTTTGTTTAACAGATGCCTGACGGTGAGGTCAGATGTTCTTTTCAACTTCGGGTTGAGCCGGCCTTCGGATATGATGCCTGTTTGTTTAACAGATGCTTGAAAGTGAAGTCAAATGTTCCTTTCAACTTCATGCCGAGCCGACCTTCAGGTTCAATGCCTGTTTGTTTAACAGATGCCTGACGGCGAGGCCAGATGTTCCTCTCAACTTCGTGTTGAGCCGGCCTTCGGGTTCGATGCCTGTTTGTTTAACAGATGCCTGACGGTGAGGTCAGATGTTCTTATCAACTTCGGGTTGAGCCGGCCTTCGGGTTTGATGCCTGTTTGTTTAACAGATGCTTGACGGTGAAGTCAGATGTTCTTATAAACTCTGGGTTGAGCCGCCCTTCGGGTTCGATGCCTGTTTGTTTAAGAGATGCCTGACGGCGAGGTCAGATGTTCCTCTCAACTTCGTGTTGAGCCGGCCTTCGGGTTCGATGCCTGTTTGTTTAAGAGATGCCTGACAGCGAGGTCAGATGTTCTTATCAACTTTGGGTTGAGCCGCCCTTCGATGCCTGTTTTTTTAACAGATGCCTGACATTGAGGTATGTTCTTTTGAACTTTGGGTTGAGTCGGCCTTTGGATTTGATGCCTGTTTGTTTAACAGATGCTTGACAGTGAAGTCAGATGTTCCTCTGAACTTCGGGTTAAGCCGGCCTTCGGATTTAATGCCTGTTTATTTAACAGATACCTCACGTCGATGTCAGATGTTCCTCTCAAATTCAAGTTGAGCCGACCTTCGGGTTCGATGCCTGATGGGGAGGTCAGATGTTCTTATCAACTTCGGGTTGAGCCGCCCTTCGGGTTTGATGCATGTTTGTTTAACAGATGCCTGACAGAGAGGTTAGATGTTCCTCTCAACTTCGCGTTGAGCCGCCCTTCGGGTTCGATGCCTGTTTGTTTAACAAATGCCTGACAGTGAGGTCAGATGTTCTTATCAACTTCAGGTTGAGCCGGTCTTCGGGTTCGATGCCTGTTTGTTTAACAGATGCCTGATGGAGAAGTCAGATGTTCTTATCAACTTCGGGTTGAGCCGCCCTTTGGGTTCGATGCTTGTTTGTTTAACAGATGCCTGACGGTGAGGTCTGATTTTCTTCTCAACTTCGTGTAGAGCCGGCCTTCGAGTTCGATGCCTGTTTGTTTAACAGATGCCCGACAGTGAGGTCAGATGTTCTTATCAATTTCGGGTTGAGCCGGCCTTCGGGTTCGATGCCTGTTTGTTTAACAGATGCCTGACGGCGAGGTCAGATGTTTCTCTCAACTTCGTGTTGAGCCGGCCTTCGGGTTAGATGCTTATTTGTTTAACAGATGCCTGACGGTGAGTTCAGATGTTCTTCTCAACTTCAAGTTGAGCCAACCTTCGGGTTCGATGCCTGTTTGTTTAACAGATGTTTGATGGCGATGTCAGATGTTCTTCTCAATTAAGAATTGAGTCGGCCTTCGGGTTTGATGCCTGTTTGTCTAACAGATGCCTGACGGTGAGGTCAGATGTTCTTTTCAACTTCGGGTTGAGCCGGCCTTCGGATATGATGCCTGTTTGTTTAACAGATGCTTGACAATGAAGTCAAATGTTGCTCTCAACTTCATGTTGAGTCGACCTTCAGGTTCAATGCCTGTTTGTTTAACAGATGCCTGACGGCGAGGTCAGATGTTCCTCTCAACTTCGTGTTGAGCCGGACTTTGGGTTCGATGCCTGTTTGTTTAACAGATGCCTGACGGAGAGGTCAGATGTTCTTATCAACTTCGGGTTGAGCCGACCTTCGGGTTCGATGCCTGTTTGTTTAACAGATGCGTGACGGCGAAGTCAGATATTCTTATCAACTTCGGGTTGAGCCGCCCTTTGGGTTCGATGCCTGTTTGTTTAAGAGATTCCTGACGGCGAGGTCAGATGTTCTTATCAACTTCATGTTGAGCCTACCTTCAGGTTCGATGCCTGTTTGTTTAACAGATGCCTGACAGAGAGGTCAGATGTTCCTCTCAACTTCATGTTGAGCCGGCCTTCGGATTCGATGCCTGTTTGTTTAACAAATGCCTGACAGTGAGGTCAGATGTTCTTATCAACTTCGGGTTGAGCCGGCCTTCGGGTTTGATGCCTGTTTGTTTAACAGATGCCTGAAGGAGAAGTCAGATGTTCTTCTCAACTTCGGGTTGAGCCGCCCTTCGGGTTCGATGCTTGTTTGTTTAACAGATGCCTGACGGTGAGGTCTGATTTTCTTCTCAACTTCGTGTTGAGCCTCCCTTCGAGTTCGATGCCTGTTTGTTTAACAGATGCCCGACGGCGAGGTCAGATGTTCTTATCAATTTCGGGTTGAGCCGGCCTTCGGGTTCGATGCCTGTTTGTTTAACAGATGCCTGACGGCGAGGTCAGATGTTCCTCTCAACTTCGTGTTGAGCCGGCCTTCAGGTTAGATGCCTGTTTGTTTAACAGATACCTGACGGTGAGTTCAGATGTTCTTCTCAAATTCAAGTTGAGCCGACCTTCGGGTTCGATGCCTGTTTGTTTAACAGATGTTTGATGGCGATGTCAGATGTTCTTCTCAATTAAGAATTGAGTCGGCCTTCGGGTTCGATGCCTGCTTGTTTAACAGATGCCTGGCGGAGAGGTCAAATGTTCTGCTCAACTTCGGGTTGAGCCGTCCTTCGGGTTTGATGCCTGTTTGTTTAACAGATGCTTGACGGTGAGGTCAGATGTTCTTTTCAACTTCGGGTTGAGCCGGCCTTCGGATATGATGCCTGTTTGTTTAACAGATGCTTGAAAGTGAAGTCAAATGTTCCTCTCAACTTCATGTCGAGCCGACCTTCAGGTTCAATGCCTGTTTGTTTAACAGATGCCTGACGGCGAGGCCAGATGTTCCTCTCAACTTCGTGTTGAGCCGGCCTTCGGGTTCGATGCCTGTTTGTTTAACAGATGCCTGACAGTGAGGTCAGATGTTCTTATCAACTTCGGGTTGAGCCGACCTTCGGGTTTGATGCCTGTTTGTTTAACAGATGCTTGACGGTGAAGTCAGATGTTCTTATAAACTCTGGGTTGAGCCGCCCTTCGGGTTCGATGCCTGTTTGTTTAAGAGATGCCTGACGGCGAGGTCAGATGTTCCTCTCAACTTCGTGTTGAGCCGGCCTTCGGGTTCGATGCCTATTTGTTTAAGAGATGCCTGACGGCGAGGTCACATGTTCTTATCAACTTTGGGTTGAGCCGCCCTTCGATGCCTGTTTTTTTAACAGATGCCTGACATTGAGGTATGTTCTTTTCAACTTTGGGTTGAGTCGGCCTTTGGATTTGATGCCTGTTTGTTTAACAGATGCTTGACAGTGAATTCAGATGTTCCTCTCAACTTCGGGTTAAGCCGGCCTTCGGATTTAATGCCTGTTTATTTAACAGATACCTGACGTCGATGTCAGATGTTCCTCTCAAATTCAAGTTGAGATGACCTTCGGGTTCGATGCCTGATGGGGAGGTCAGATGTTCTTATCAACTTCGGGTTGAGCCGCCCTTCGGATTTGATGCATGTTTGTTTAACAGATGCCTGACAGAGAGGTTAGATGTTCCTCTCAACTTCGCGTTGAGCCGCCCTTCGGGTTCGATGCCTATTTTTTTTAACATATGCCTCATAGTGAGGTCAGATGTTCTTATCAACTTCGGGTTGAGCCGGCCTTCGGGTTCGATGCCTGTTTGTTTAACAAATGCTTGATGGCAAAGTCAGATGTTCTTATCAACTTCGGGTTGAGCCGCAATTCGGGTTCGATCCTTATTTGTTTAACAGATGCCTGACGGTGAGGTCTGATTTTCTTTTCAACTTCGTGTTGAACCGGCCTTCGAGTTTGATGCCTATTTATTTAACAGATGCCTGATGGCGAGGTCAGATTTTCTTATCAATTTCGGGTTGAGCCGGCCTTCGGGTTCGATGCCTGTTTGTTTAACAGATGCCTGACGGCGAGGTCAGATGTTCCTCTCAACTTTGTATTGAGTCGGCCTTCGGGTTAGATTCCTGTTTGTTTAACAGATGCCTGACGGTGAGTTCAGATGTTCTTCTCAACTTCAAGTTGAGCCGACCTTCGGGTTCAATGCTTGTTTGTTTAATAGATGTTTGATGGCGATGTCAGATGTTCTTCTCAATTAAAGATTGAGTCGGCCTTCGGGTTCGATGCCTGTTTGTTTAACAGATGTCTGGCGGAGTGGTCTAATGTTCTTATCAACTTCGGGTTGAGCCGCCCTTCGGGTTCGATGCCTGTTTGTTTAACAGATGCCTGACGGTGAGGTCAGATGTTCCTCTCAACTTCGGGTTGAGCCGGCATTCGGATTTCATGCCTGTTTGTTTAACAGATACTTGACAGTGAAGTCAAATGTTCCTCTAAACTTCATGTTGAGCTTACCTTCAGGTTCGATGCCTGTTTGTTTAACAGATGCCTGACGGAGAGGTCAGTTGTTCCTCTCAACTTCATGTTGAGGCGGCCTTCGGATTTGATGCTTGTTTGTTTAACAGATGCCTGACAGTGAGGTCAGATGTTCTTATCAACTTCGGGTTGAGCCGCCCTTCGGGTTCGATGCCTGTTTGTTTAACAGATGCCTGATGGAGAGGTCAGATGTTCCTCTCGACTTCGTGTTGAGCCGGCCTTCGGGTTCGATGCCTGTTTGTTTAACAGATGCCTGACAGTGAGGTCAGATGTTCTTATCAACTTCGGGTTGAGCCGGCCTTCGGGTTCGATGCCTGTTTGGTTAACACATGCATGTTGGCGAAGTCAGATGTTCTTATCAACTTCGGGTTGAGCCGCAATTCGGGTTCGATCCTTGTTTGTTTAACAGATGCCTGACGGTGAGGTCTGATTTTCTTCTCAACTTCGTGTTGAACCGGCCTTCGAGTTCGATGCCTATTTGTTTAACAGATGCCTGATGGCGAGGTCAGATGTTCTTATCAATTTCGGGTTGAGCCGGCCTTCGGGTTCGATGCCTGTTTGTTTAACAGATGCCTGACAGCGAGGTCAAATGTTCCTCTCAACTTTGTATTGAGCCGGCCTTCGGGTTAGATTCCTGTTTGTTTAACAGATACCTGACGGTGAGTTCAGATGTTCTTCTCAAATTCAAGTTGAGCCGACCTTCGGGTTCAATGCTTGTTTGTTTAATATATGTTTGATGGCGATGTCAGATGTTCTTCTCAATTAAAGATTGAGTCGGCCTTCGGGTTCGATGCCTGTTTGTTTAACAGATGTCTGGCGGAGTGGTCTAATGTTCTTATCAACTTCGGGTTGAGCCGCCCTTCGGGTTCGATGCCTGTTTGTTTAACAGATGCCTGACGGTGAGGTCAGATGTTCCTCTCAACTTCGGGTTGAGGCGGCCTTCAGATTTGATGCCTGTTTGTTTAACAGATGCTTGACAGTGAAGTCAAATGTTCCTCTAAACTTCATGTTGAGCTTACCTTCAGGTTCGATGCCTGTTTGTTTAACAGATGCCTGACAGAGAGGTCAGTTGTTCCTCTCAACTTGATGTTGAGCCGGCCTTCGGATTCGATGCCTGTTTGTTTAACAGATGCCTGACAGTGAGGTCAGATGTTCTTATCAACTTCGGGTTGAGCCGGCCTTCGGGTTCGATGCCTGTTTGTTTAACAAATGGCTGACGGTGAAGTCAGATGTTCTTATTAACTTCGGGTTGAGCCACCCTTCAGGTTCGATGCCTGTTTGTTTAAGAGATGCCTGACGGTGAGGTCAGATGTTCCTCTCAACTTCGTGTTGAGCCGGCCTTCGGGTTCGATGCCTGTTGGTTTAAGAGATGCCTGACGGCGAGGTCAGATGTTCTTATCAACTTCAGGTGGAGCCGCCCTTCAACGCCTGTTTTTTTAACAGATGCTTGACATTGAGGTATGTTCTTTTCAATTTCGGGTTGAGTCGGCCTTCGGATTTGATGCCTGTTTGTTTAACAGATGCTTGACAGTGAAGTCAGATGTTCCTCTCAACTTCGATGTCAGATGTTCCTCTAAACTTCAAGTTGAGTCGGCCTTCGAGTTCGATGCCTGTTTGTTTAAGAGATTCCTGACGGCGAAGTCAGATGTTCTTATCAACTTCGGGTTGAGTCGCCCTTCGGGTTCGATGCCTGTTTGTTTAACAGATGCCTGACGGAGAGTTCAGATATCCCTCTCGACTTCGTGTTGAGCCGGCCTTCGGGTTCGATGCCTGTTTGTTTAACAGATGCCTGATAGTGAGGTCAGATGTTCTTATCAACTTCGGGTTGAGCCGGCCTTCGGGTTCGATGCCTGTTTGTTTAACAGATGCCTGTTGGCGAAGTCAGATGTTCTTATCAACTTTGGGTTGAGCCGCAATTCGGGTTCGATCCTTGTTTGTTTAACAGATGCCTGACGGTGAGGTCTGATTTTCTTCTCAACTTCGTGTTGAACCGGCCTTCGAGTTCGATTCCTATTTGTTTAACAGATGCCTGACGGAGAGGTCAGTTGTTCCTCTCAACTTCATATTGAGCTGGCCTTCGGATTCGGTGCCTGTTTGTTTAACAGATGCCTGACAGTGAGGTCAGATGTTCTTATCAACTTCGGGTTGAGCCGGCCTTCGGGTTCGACGCCTGTTTGTTTAACAGATGCCTGACGGAGAGGTCAGTTGTTCCTCTCAACTTCATATTGAGTTGGCCTTCGGATTCGGTGCCTGTTTGTTTAACAGATGCCTGACAGTGAGGTCAGATGTTCTTATCAACTTCGGGTTGAGCCGGCCTTCGGGTTCGACGCCTGTTTGTTTAACAAATGGCTGACGGTGAAGTCAGATGTTCTTATTAACTTCGGGTTGAGCCACCCTTCAGGTTCGATGCCTGTTTGTTTAAGAGATGCCTGACGGCGAGGTCAGATGTTCCTCTCAACTTCGTGTTGAGCCGGCCTTCGGGTTCGATGCCTGTTGGTTTAAGAGATGCCTGACGGCGAGGTCAGATGTTCTTATCAACTTCGGGTTGAGCCGCCCTTCGATGCCAGTTTTTTTAACAGATGCTTGACATTGAGGTATGTTCTTTTCAACTTCGGGTTGAGTCGGCCTTCGGATTTGATGCCTGTTTGTTTAACATATGCTTGACAGTGAAGTCAGATGTTCCTCTCAACTTCGGGTTAAGCCGGCCTTCGGATTTAATGCCTGTTTATTTAACAGATACCTGACGTCGATGTCATATGTTCCTCTAAACTTCAAGTTGAGTCGGCCTTCGAGTTCGATGCCTGTTTGTTTAAGAGATTCCTGACGGCGAGGTCAGATGTTCTTATCAACTTCGGGTTGAGCCGCCCTTCGGGTTCGATGCCTGTTTGTTTAACAGATGCCTGACGGAGAGGTCAGATGTTCCTCTCGACTTCGTGTTGAGCCGGCCTTCGGGTTCGATGCTTGTTTGTTTAACAGATGCCTGACGGCGAGGTCAGATGTTCCTCTCAACTTTGTATTGAGTCGGCCTTCGGGTTAGATTCCTGTTTGTTTAACAGATGCCTGTTGGCAAGTCAGATGTTCTTATCAACTTCGGGTTAAGCCGCCCTTCGATGCCTGTTTTTTTAACAGATGCTTGACATTGAGGTATGTTCTTTTCAACTTCGGGTTGAGTCGGCCTTCGGATTTGATGCCTGTTTGTTTAACAGATGCTTGACAGTGAAGTCAGATGTTCCTCTCAACTTCGGGTTAAGCCGGCCTTAGGATTTAATGCCTGTTTATTTAACAGATACCTGACGTCGATGTCAGATGTTCCTCTAAACTTCAAGTTGAGTCGGCCTTCGAGTTCGATGCCTGTTTGTTTAAGAGATGCCTGACGGCGAGGTCAGATGTTCTTATCAACTTCGGGTTGAGCCGCCCTTCGGGTTCGATGCCTGTTTGTTTAACAGATGCCTGACGGAGAGGTCAGATGTTCCTCTCGACTTCGTGTTGAGTCGGCCTTCGGGTTCGATGCCTGTTTGTTTAACAGATGCCTGACAGTGAGGTCAGATTTTCTTATCAACTTCGGGTTGAGCCGGCCTTCGGGTTCGATGCCTGTTTGTTTAACAGATGCCTGTTGGCGAAGTCAGATGTTCTTATCAACTTCGGGTTGAGCCGCAATTCGGGTTCGATCCTTGTTTGTTTAACAGATGCCTGACGGTGAGGTCTGATTTTCTTCTCAACTTCGTGTTGAACCGGCCTTCGAGTTCGATGCCTGTTTGTTTAACAGATGCCTGACGGCGAGGTCAGATGTTCTTATCAATTTCGGGTTGAGCCGGCCTTCGGGTTAGATTCCTGTTTGTTTAACAGATGCCTGACGGTGAGTTCAGATGTTCTTCTCAACTTCAAGTTGAGCCGACCTTCGGGTTCAATGCTTGTTTGTTTAATAGATGTTTGATGGCGATGTCAAATGTTCTTCTCAATTAAAGATTGAGTCGGCCTTCGGGTTTGATGCCTGTTTGTTTAACAGATGTCTGGCGGAGTCGTCTAATGTTCTTATCAACTTCGGGTTGAGTCGCCCTTCGGGTTCGATGCCTGTTTGTTTAACAGATGCCTGACGGTGAGGTCAGATGTTCCTCTCAACTTCGGGTTGAGCCGGCATTCGGATTTGATGCCTGTTTGTTTAACAGATGCTTGACAGTGAAGTCAAATGTTCCTCTAAACTTCATGTTGAGCTTACCTTCAGGTTCGATGCCTGTTTGTTTAACAGATGCCTGACAGTGAGGTCAGATGTATTATCAACTTCTGGTTGAGCCGGCCTTCGGGTTCGATGCCTGTTTGTTTAACAAATGGCTGACGGTGAAGTCAGATGTTCTAATTAACTTTGGGTTGAGCCACCCTTCAGGTTCGATGCCTGTTTGTTTAAGAGATGCCTGACGGCGAGGTCAGATGTTCCTCTCAACTTCGTGTTGAG
>CAWUDS030000563.1:0-25974 GCA_963859935.3 Lathyrus sativus | reverse complement strand
ATGCCAAACGGCGAGGTCAAATGTTCTTTTCAACTTCGGGTTGAGCCGGCCTTCGGGTTCGACGCATGTTTGTTTAACAGATGCCTAGCAGAGAGGTCTAATGTTCTTATCAACTTCGGGTTGAACCGCCCTTCTGGTTCGATGCCTGTTTGTTTAACAGATGTCTGATGTTGAGGTCAGATGTTCTTCTCAACTTCGGGTTGAGCCGGCCTTCGGATTTGATGCCTGTTTGTTTAACAGATGCTTGACAGTGAACTCAAACGTTCCTCTCAACTTCATGTTGAACTGAACTTCAGGTTCGATGCTTGTTTGTTTAACAGATGCCTGACGGCGAGGTCAGATGTTCCTCTCAACTTCGTGTTGAGCCAGCCTTTGGGTTTGATGCCTGTTTGTTTAACAGATGTCTGACGGTGATGTCAGATGTTCTTCTAAACTTCGTGTTGTGCCGGCCTTCGGGTTCGATGCCTGTTTGTTTAACTAATGCCTGATGGGGAGGTCAGAGGTTCCTCTCAACTTCAAGGTGAGCCGGCCTTCGGGTTCGATACCTGTTTGTTTAACAGATGTTGGACAGCAAGGTCAGATGTTCTTCTCAACTAAGGGTTCAGACGACCTTCGGGTTTGATGCCTAATTGATTAACAGATGCCTGACGGCGAGGTCAGCTGTTCTTCTAAACTTCGGATTGAGCCGACCTTATGGTTTCACACCTTTTTGTTTAACAGATGCCTGACGGCGAGGTTAGATGTTCCTCTCAACTTCGTGTTGAGCCGGCCTTGGGGTTCGATGCCTGTTTGTTTAACAGATGCCTGGCAGCTAGTTCAGATGTTCTTCTCAACTTCAGGTTGAGCCGGCCTTCGGGTTTGATTCCTGCTTGTTTAACTAATGCCTGGCAGCGAGGTCGGATGTTCTTCTCAACATCGGGTTGAGCCACCCTTCGGGTTCGATGCCTGTTTGTTTAACAGATGCCTGACGGTGAGGTCAGATGTTCTTCTCAACTTCAAGTTGAGCCGGCCTTCGGGTTCGATGCCTGTTTTTTTAACAGATGTGTGACGGCAAGGTCAGATGTTCTTCTCAATTAAGGATTGAGACGACCTTCGGGTTTGATGCCTGTTTGTTTTACAGATGCCTAACGGCGAGATCAAATGTTCTTCTCAACTTCGGGTTGAGCCGGCCTTCGGGTTCGATGCCTGTTTGTTTAACAGATGCCTGGCGGAGAGGTCTAATGTTCTTATCAACTTCGGGTTGAGCCGCCCTTCTGGTTCGATGCCTGTTTTTTTTAACAGATGCCTGACGGTGAGGTCAGATGTTCTTCTCAACTTCGCGTTTAGCCGGCCTTCGGATTTGATGCTTGTTTGTTTAACAAATGCTTGACAGTGAAGTCAAATGTTCCTCTCAACTTCATGTTGCGCCGACCTTCAGGTTCGATGCCTGTTTGTTTAACAGATGCCTGACAGCGAGGTCAGATGTTCCTCCCAACTTCGTGTTGAGCAGGCCTTGGGGTTCGATGCCTGTTTGTTTAACAGATGCCTGACGGCGAGGTCAGATGTTCTTATCAACTTTGGGTTGAGCCGGCCTTCGGGTTCGATGCCTGTTTGTTTAACAGATGTCTGACGGTGAGGTCAGATGTTCTTCTCAACTTCAAGTTGACCCGGCCTTCGGGTTCGATGCCTGTTTATTTAACAGATGTTGCACGCCGAGGTCAGATGTTCTTTTCAATTAAGGATTGAGACGGCCTTCGGGTTCGATGCCTGTTTGTTTAACAGATGTGTGACGGCGAGGTCAGATGTTCTTCTCAATTAAGGATCGAGACGACCTTCAGGTTTGATGCTTGTTTGTTTAACAGATGCCATAAGGTGAGGTCAGATGATCCTCTCAACTTCGGGTTGAGCCGGCCTTCGGATTTGATGCCTATTTGTTTAACAGATGCTTGACAGTGAAGTCAAATGTTCCTCTAAACTTCATGTTGAGCCTACCTTCAGGTTCGATGCCTGTTTGTTTAACAGATGCCTGACGGAGAGGTCAGATGTTCCTCTCAACTTCGTGTTGAGCCTGCCTTCAGCTTCGATGCCTGTTTGTTTAACAGATGCCTGACAGTGAGGTCAGATGTTTTTTCAACTTCGGGTTGAGCCGACCTTCAGGTTCGATGCTTGTTTGTTTAACAGATGCCTGACAGCAAGGTCTGATTTTGTTCTCAACTTCGTGTTGAGCCGGCCTTCGAGTTCGATGCCTGTTTTTTTAACAGATGCCTGACGGCGAGGTCAGATGTTCTTATCAACTTCGGGTTGAGCCGGCCCTCGGGTTTGATGCCTGTTTGTTTAACAGATGCCTGACAGCGAGGTCAAATGTTCCTCTCAACTTCGTGTTGAGCCGGCCGTCGGGTTCGATGCCTGTTTGTTTAATAGATGCCTGACGGTGATGTCAGATGTTCTTCTCAACTTCGTGTTGTACCGGCCTTCGAGTTCGATGCCTGTTTGTTTAACAAATGCCTGATGGGGAGGTCATATGTTCCACTCAACTTCAAGGTGAGCCGGCCTTCGGGTTCGATACCGGTTTGTTTAACAGATGTTTGACAGCGAGGTCATATGTTCTTCTCAACTAAGGGTTCAGACGGCCTTCGGGTTCAATGCCTGTTTGTTTAAGAGATGCCTGACGGCGAGGTCAGATGTTCTTCTCAACTTCGGATTGAACCGGCCTTCTGGTTTCACACCTTTGTTTTTAAAAGATGCCTGACGGCGAGGTCAGATGTTCCTCTCAACTTCGTGTTGAGCCAACCTTGGGGTTCGATGCCTATTTGTTTAACAGATACCTGGCAGCTAGTTCAGATGTTCTTCTCAACTTCAGGTTGATCCGGCCTTCGGGTTTGATTCCTGCTTAATTAACTAATGCCTTGTAGCGAGGTCGGATGTTCTTCTCAACTTTGGGTTGAGCACCCTTCGGGTTCGATGCCTGTTTGTTTAACAGATGCCTGACCGTGAGGTCAGATGTTCTTCTCAACTTCTAGTTGAGCCTGCCTTCGGGTTCGATGCCTGTTTGTTTAACAGATGCCTGGCAGAGAGGTCTAATGTTCTTATCAACTTCGGGTTGAATTGCCCTTCTGGTTCGATGCCTGTTTGTTTAACAGATGTCTGATGGTGAGGTCAGATGTTCTTCTCAACTTCGGGTTGAGCCGGCCTTCGGGTTTGATTCCTGCTTGTTTAACTAATGCCTGACAGCGAGGTCGGATGTTCTTCTCAACATCGGGTTGAGCCGCCCTTCGAGTTCGATTATTGTTTGTTTAACAGATGCCTGACGGTGAGGTCAGATGTTCTTTTCAACTTCAAGTTGAGCCGGCCTTCGGGTTCGATGCCTATTTTTTTAACAGATGTGTGACAGCAAGGTCAGATGTTCTTCTCAATTAAGGATTGAGACGACCTTCGGGTTTGATGCCTGTTTGTTTAACAGATGCCTAACGGCGAGATCAAATGTTCTTCTCAACTTCGGGTTGAGCCGGCCTTCGGGTTCAATGCCTGTTTGTTTAACAGATGCCTGGAGGAGAGGTCTAATGTTCTTATCAACTTCGGGTTGAGCCGCCCTTCTGGTTCGATGCCTGTTTTTTTAACAGATGCCTGACGGTGAGGTCAGATGTTCTTCTCAACTTCGCGTTTAGCCGACCTTCGGATTTGATGCTTGTTTGTTTAACAAATGCTTGACAGTGAAGTCAAATGTTCCTCTCAACTTCATGTTGCGCCGACCTTCAGGTTCGATGCCTGTTTGTTTAACAGATGCCTGACAGCGAGGTCAAATGTTCCTCCCAACTTCGTGTTGAGCAGGCCTTCGGGTTCGATGCCTGTTTGTTTAACAGATGCCTGACGGCGAGGTCAGATGTTCTTATCAACTTTGGGTTGAGCCGGCCTTCGGGTTCGATGCCTGTTTGTTTAACAGATGTCTGACGGTGAGGTCAGATGTTCTTCTCAACTTCAAGTTGACCCGGCCTTCGGGTTCGATGCCTGTTTGTTTAACAAATGCTGCACGGCGAGGTCAGATGTTCTTTTCAATTAAGGATTGAGACGGCCTTCGGGTTCGATGCCTGTTTGTTTAATAGATGTGTGACGGCGAGGTCAGATGTTCTTCTCAATTAAGGATCGAGACGACCTTTAGGTTTAATGCTTGTTTGTTTAACAGATGCCATACGGTGAGGTCAGATGATCCTCTCAACTTCGGGTTGAGCCGGCCTTTGGATTTGATGCCTGTTTGTTTAATAGATGCTTGACAGTGAAGTCAAATGTTCCTCTAAACTTCATGTTGAGCCTACCTTCAGGTTCGATGCTTGTTTGTTTAACAGATGCCTGACGAAGAGGTCAGATGTTCCTCTCAACTTCGTGTTGAGCCTGCCTTCAGCTTTGATGCCTGTTTGTTTAACAGATGCCTGACAGTGAGGTCAGATGTTTTTTCAACTTCGGGTTGAGCCGACCTTCAGGTTCGATGCTTGTTTGTTTAACAGATGCCTGACAGCGAGGTCTGATTTTCTTCTCAACTTCGTGTTGAGCCGGCCTTCGAGTTCGATGCCTGTTTGTTTAACAGATGCCTGACGGCGAGGTCAGATGTTCTTATCAACTTCGGGTTGAGCCGGCCCTCGGGTTCGATGCCTGTTTGTTTAACAGATGCCTGACAGCGAGGTCAGATGTTCCTCTCAACTTCGTGTTGAGCCGGCCGTCGGGTTCGATGCCTGTTTGTTTAACAGATGCCTGACGGTGATGTCAGATGTTCTTCTCAACTTCGTGTTGTACCGGACTTCGAGTTCGATGCCTGTTTGTTTAACAAATGCCTGATGGGGAGGTCATATGTTCCACTCAACTTCAAGGTGAGCCGGCCTTCGGGTTCGATACCGGTTTCTTTAACAGATGTTTGACAGCGAGGTCATATGTTCTTCTCAACTAAGGGTTCAGACAGCCTTCGGGTTCGATGCCTGTTTGTTTAAGAGATGCCTGACGGCGAGGTCAGATGTTCTTCTCAACTTTGGATTGAACCGGCCTTCTGGTTTCACACCTTTGTTTTTAAAAGATGCCTGACGGCGAGGTCAGATGTTCCTCTCAACTTCGTGTTGAGCCGACCTTGGGGTTCGATGCCTATTTGTTTAACAGATACCTGGCAGCTAGTTCAGATGTTCTTCTCAACTTCAGGTTGAGCCGGCCTTCGGGTTTGATTCCTGCTTAATTAACTAATGCCTGGCAGTGAGGTCGGATGTTCTTCTCAACTTTGGGTTGAGCACCCTTCGGGTTCGATGCCTGTTTGTTTAACAGATGTCTGACCGTGAGGTCAGATGTTCTTCTCAACTTCTAGTTGAGCCTGCCTTCGGGTTCGATGCCTGTTTGTTTAACAGATGCCTGGCAGAGAGGTCTAATGT
Organism: Lathyrus sativus; assembly: GCA_963859935.3. Classification (NCBI taxonomy): domain Eukaryota; kingdom Viridiplantae; phylum Streptophyta; class Magnoliopsida; order Fabales; family Fabaceae; genus Lathyrus; species Lathyrus sativus. The sequence goes on along the minus strand of CAWUDS030000563.1, from coordinate 20,593 downwards.
TCTTATCAACTTCGGGTTGAACTGCCCTTCTGGTTCGATGCCTGTTTGTTTAACAGATGTCTGATGGTGAGGTCAGATGTTCTTCTCAACTTCGGGTTGAGCCGGCCTTCGGGTTTGATTCCTGCTTGTTTAACTAATGCATGGCAGCGAGGTCGGATGTTCTTCTCAACATCGGGTTGAGCCGCCCTTCGGGTTCGATGCCTGTTTGTTTAACAGATGCCTGACGGTGAGGTCAGATGTTCTTCTCAACTTCAAGTTGAGCCGGCCTTCGGGTTCGATGCCTGTTTTTTTAACAGATGTGTGACGGCAAGGTCAGATGTTCTTCTCAATTAAGGATTGAGACGACCTTCGGGTTTGATGCCTGTTTGTTTTACAGATGCATAACGGCGAGATCAAATGTTCTTCTCAACTTCGGGTTGAGCCGGCCTTCGGGTTCGATGCCTGTTTGTTTAACAGATGCCTGGCGGAGAGGTCTAATGTTCTTATCAACTTCGGGTTGAGCCGCCCTTCTGGTTCGATGCCTGTTTTTTTTAACAGATGCCTGACGGTGAGGTCAGATGTTCTTCTCAACTTCGCGTTTAGCCGGCCTTCGGATTTGATGCTTGTTTGTTTAACAAATGCTTGACAGTGAAGTCAAATGTTCCTCTCAACTTCATGTTGCGCCGACCTTCAGGTTCGATGCCTGTTTGTTTAACAGATGCCTGACAGCGAGGTCAGATGTTCCTCCCAACTTCGTGTTGAGCAGGCCTTGGGGTTCGATGCCTGTTTGTTTAACAGATGCCTGACGGCGAGGTCAGATGTTCTTATCAACTTTGGGTTGAGCCGGCCTTCGGGTTCGATGCCTGTTTGTTTAACAGATGTCTGACGGTGAGGTCAGATGTTCTTCTCAACTTCAAGTTGACCCGGCCTTCGGGTTCGATGCCTGTTTGTTTAACAGATGCTGCACGGCGAGGTCAGATGTTCTTTTCAATTAAGGATTGAGACGGCCTTCGGGTTCGATGCCTCTTTGTTTAACAGATGTGTGACGGCGAGGTCAGATGTTCTTCTCAATTAAGGATCGAGACGACCTTCAGGTTTGATGCTTGTTTGTTTAACAGATGCCATACGGTGAGGTCAGATGATCCTCTCAACTTCGGGTTGAGCCGGCCTTCGGATTTGATGCCTATTTGTTTAACAGATGCTTGACAGTGAAGTCAAATGTTCCTCTAAACTTCATGTTGAGCCTACCTTCAGGTTCGATGCCTGTTTATTTAACAGATGCCTGATGGAGAGGTCAGATGTTCCTCTCAACTTCATGTTGAGCCTGCCTTCAGCTTCGATGCCTGTTTGTTTAACAGATGCCTGACAGTGAGGTCAGATGTTTTTTCAACGTCGGGTTGAGCCGACCTTCAGGTTCGATGCTTGTTTGTTTAACAGATGCCTGACAGCAAGGTCTGATTTTCTTCTCAACTTCGTGTTGAGCCGGCCTTCGAGTTCGATGCCTGTTTGTTTAACAGATGCCTGACGGCGAGGTCAGATGTTCTTATCAACTTCGGGTTGAGCCGGCCCTCGGGTTCGATGCCTGTTTGTTTAACAGATGCCTGACAGCGAGGTCAAATGTTCCTCTCAACTTCGTGTTGAGCCGGCCGTCGGGTTCGATGCCTGTTTGTTTAACAGATGCCTGACGGTGATGTCAGATGTTCTTCTCAACTTCGTGTTGTACCGGCCTTCGAGTTCTATGCCTGTTTGTTTAACAAATGCCTGATGGGGAGGTCATATGTTCCACTCAACTTCAAGGTGAGCCGGCCTTCGGGTTCGATACCGGTTTGTTTAACAGATGTTTGACAGCGAGGTCATATGTTCTTCTCAACTAAGGGTTCAGACGGCCTTCGGGTTCAATGCCTGTTTGTTTAAGAGATGCCTGACGGCGAGGTCAGATGTTCTTCTCAACTTCGGATTGAACCGGCCTTCTGGTTTCACACCTTTGTTTTTAAAAGATGCCTGACGGCGAGGTCAGATGTTCCTCTCAACTTCGTGTTGAGCCGACCTTGGGGTTCGATGCCTATTTGTTTAACAGATACCTGGCAGCTAGTTCAGATGTTCTTCTCAACTTCAGGTTGAGCCGACCTTCGGGTTTGATTCCTGCTTAATTAACTAATGCCTGGCAGCGAGGTCGGATGTTCTTCTCAACTTTGGGTTGAGCAACCTTCGGGTTCGATGCCTGTTTGTTTAACAGATGTCTGACCGTGAGGTCAGATGTTCTTCTCAACTTCTAGTTGAGCCTGCCTTCGGGTTCGATGCCTGTTTGTTTAACAGATGCCTGACAGAGAGGTCTAATGTTCTTATCAACTTCGGGTTGAACTGCCCTTCTGGTTCGATGCCTGTTTGTTTAACAGATGTCTGATGGTGAGGTCAGATGTTCTTCTCAACTTCGGGTTGAGCCGGCCTTCGGGTTTGATTCCTGCTTGTTTAACTAATGCCTGGCAGCGAGGTCGGATGTTCTTCTCAACATCGGGTTGAGCCGCCCTTCGGGTTCGATGCCTGTTTGTTTAACAGATGCCTGACGGTGAGGTCAGATGTTCTTCTCAACTTCAAGTTGAGTCGGCCTTCGGGTTCGATGCCTGTTCTTTTAACAGATGTGTGACGGCAAGGTCAGATGTTCTTCTCAATTAAGGATTGAGACGACCTTCGGGTTTGATGCCTGATTGTTTAACAGATGCCTAACGGCGAGATCAAATGTTCTTCTCAACTTCGGGTTGAGCCGACCTTCGGGTTCGATGCTTGTTTGTTTCACAGATGCCTGGAGGAAAGGTCTAATGTTCTTATCAACTTCGGGTTGAGCCGCCCTTCTGGTTCGATGCCTGTTTTTTTAACAGATGCCTGACGGTGAGGTCATATGTTCTTCTCAACTTCGCGTTAACCGGCCTTCGGATTTGATGCTTGTTTGTTTAACAAATGCTTGACAGTGAAGTCAAATGTTCCTCTCAACTTCATGGTGCGCCGACCTTCAGGTTCGATGCCTGTTTTTTAACAGATGCCTGACAGCGAGGTCAGATGTTCCTCCCAACTTCGTCTTGAGCAGGCCTTCGGGTTCGATGCCTGTTTGTTTAACAGATGCCTGACGGCGAGGTCAGATGTTCTTATCAACTTTGGGTTGAGCCGGCCTTCGGGTTCGATGCCTGTTTGTTTAGTAGATGTCTGACGGTGAGGTCAGATGTTCTTCTCAACATCAAGTTGACCCGACCTTCGGGTTCGATTCCTGTTTGTTTAACAGATGCTTCACGGCGAGGTCAGATGTTCTTTTCAATTAAGGATTGAGACGGCCTTCGGGTTCGATGCCTGTTTGTTTAACAGATGTGTGACGGCAAGGTCAGATGTTCTTCTCAATTAAGGATCGAGACGACCTTCAGGTTTGATGCTTGTTTGTTTAACAGATGCCATACGGTGAGGTCAGATGATCCTCTCAACTTCGGGTTGAGCCGGCCTTCGGATTTGATGCCTATTTGTTTAACAGATGCTTAACAGTGAAGTCAAATGTTCCTCTAAACTTCATGTTGAGCCTACCTTCAGGTTCGATGCCTGTTTGTTTAATAGATGCCTGACAGAGAGGTCAGATGTTCCTCTCAACTTCGTGTTGAGTCTGCCTTCAGCTTCGATGCCTGTTTTTTTAACAGATGCCTGACAGTGAGGTCAGATTTTTTTTCAACTTCGGGTTGAGCCGACCTTCAGGTTCGATGCTTGTTTGTTTAACAGATGCCTGACAGCGAGGTCTGATTTTCTTCTCAACTTCGTGTTGAGCCGGCCTTCGAGTTCGATGCCTGACGGCGAGGTCAGATGTTCTTATCAACTTCGGGTTGAGCCGGCCCTCGGGTTCGATGCCTATTTGTTTAACAGATGCTGCACGGCGAGGTCAGATGTTCTTTCCAATTAAGGATTGAGACGGCCTTCGGGTTCGATGCCTGTTTGTTTAATAGATGTGTGACGGCGAGGTCAGATGTTCTTCTCAATTAAGGATCGAAACGACCTTCAGGTTTAATGCTTGTTTGTTTAACAGATGCCATACGGTGAGGTCAGATGATCCTCTCAACTTCGGGTTGAGCCGGCCTTCGGATTTGATGCCTGTTTGTTTAATAGATTCTTGACAGTGAAGTCAAATGTTCCTCTAAACTTCATGTTGAGCCTACCTTCAGGTTCGATGCTTGTTTGTTTAACAGATGCCTGACGAAGAGGTCAGATGTTCCTCTCAACTTCGTGTTGAGCCTGCCTTCAGCTTTGATGCCTGTTTGTTTAACAGATGCCTGACAGTGAGGTCAGATGTTTTTTCAACTTCGGGTTGAGCCGACCTTCAGGTTCGATGCTTGTTTGTTTAACAGATGCCTGACAGCGAGGTCTGATTTTCTTCTCAACTTCGTGTTGAGCCGGCCTTCGAGTTCGATGCCTGTTTGTTTAACAGATGCCTGACGGCGAGGTCAGATGTTCTTATCAACTTCGGGTTGAGCCGGCCCTCGGGTTCGAGGCCTGTTTGTTTAACAGATGCCTGACAGCGAGGTCAGATGTTCCTCTCAACTTCGTGTTGAGCCGGCCGTCGGGTTCGATGCCTGTTTGTTTAACAGATGCCTGACGGTGATGTCAGATGTTCTTCTCAACTTCGTGTTGTACCGGCCTTCGAGTTCGATGCCTGTTTGTTTAACAAATGCCTGATGGGGAGGTCATATGTTCCCCTCAACTTCAAGGTGAGCCGGCCTTCGGGTTCGATACCGGTTTCTTGAACAGATGTTTGACAGCGAGGTCATATGTTCTTCTCAACTAAGGGTTCAGACAGCCTTCGGGTTCGATGCCTGTTTGTTTAAGAGATGCCTGACGGCGAGGTCAGATGTTCTTCTCAACTTCGGATTGAACCGGCCTTCTGGTTTCACACCTTTGTTTTTAAAAGATGCCTGACGGCGAGGTCAGATGTTCCTCTCAACTTCGTGTTGAGCCGGCCTTGGGGTTCGATGCCTATTTGTTTAACAGATACCTGGCAGCTAGTTCAGATGTTCTTCTCAACTTCAGGTTGAGCCGACCTTCGGGTTTGATTCCTGCTTAATTAACTAATGCCTGGCAGCGAGGTCGGATGTTCTTCTCAACTTTGGGTTGAGCACCCTTCGGGTTCGATGCCTGTTTGTTTAACAGATGTCTGACCGTGAGGTCAGATGTTCTTCTCAACTTCTAGTTGAGCCTGCCTTCGGGTTCGATGCCTGTTTGTTTAACAGATGCCTGGCAGAGAGGTCTAATGTTCTTATCAACTTCGGGTTGAACTGCCCTTCTGGTTCGATGCCTGTTTGTTTAACAGATGTCTGATGGTGAGGTCAGATGTTCTTCTCAACTTCGGGTTGAGCCGGCCTTCGGGTTTGATTCCTGCTTGTTTAACTAATGCCTGGCAGCGAGGTCGGATGTTCTTCTCAACATCGGGTTGAGCCGCCCTTCGGGTTCGATGCCTGTTTGTTTAACAGATGCCTGACGGTGAGGTCAGATGTTCTTCTCAACTTCAAGTTGAGTCGGCCTTCGGGTTCGATGCCTGTTCTTTTAACAGATGTGTGACGGCAAGGTCAGATGTTCTTCTCAATTAAGGATTGAGACGACCTTCGGGTTTGATGCCTGATTGTTTAACAGATGCCTAACGGCGAGATCAAATGTTCTTCTCAACTTCGGGTTGAGCCGACCTTCGGGTTCGATGCCTGTTTGTTTCACAGATGCCTGGAGGAAAGGTCTAATGTTCTTATCAACTTCGGGTTGAGCCGCCCTTCTGGTTCGATGCCTGTTTTTTTAACAGATGCCTGACGGTGAGGTCAGATGTTCTTCTCAACTTCGCGTTAACCGGCCTTCGGATTTGATGATTGTTTGTTTAACAAATGCTTGACAGTGAAGTCAAATGTTCCTCTCAACTTCATGGTGCGCCGACCTTCAGGTTCGATGCCTGTTTGTTTAACAGATGCCTGACAGCGAGGTCAGATGTTCCTCCCAACTTCGTCTTGAGCAGGCCTTCGGCTTTGATGCCTGTTTGTTTAACAGATGCCTGACGGCGAGGTCAGATGTTCTTATCAACTTTGGGTTGAGCCGGCCTTCGGGTTCGATGCCTGTTTGTTTAGTAGATGTCTGACGGTGAGGTCAGATGTTCTTCTCAACATCAAGTTAACCCGACCTTCGGGTTCGATGCCTGTTTGTTTAACAGATGCTTCACGGCGAGGTCAGATGTTCTTTTCAATTAAGGATTGAGACGGCCTTCGGGTTCGATGCCTGTTTGTTTAACAGATGTGTGACGGCGAGGTCAGATGTTCTTCTCAATTAAGGATCGAGACGACCTTCAGGTTTGATGCTTGTTTGTTTAACAGATGCCATACGGTGAGGTCAGATGATCCTCTCAACTTCGGGTTGAGCCGGCCTTCGGATTTGATGCCTATTTGTTTAACAGATGCTTAATAGTGAAGTCAAATGTTCCTCTAAACTTCATGTTGAGCCTACCTTCAGGTTCGATGCCTGTTTGTTTAATAGATGCCTGACAGAGAGGTCAGATGTTCCTCTCAACTTCGTGTTGAGTCTGCCTTCAGCTTCGATGCCTGTTTTTTTAACAGATGCCTGACAGTGAGGTCAGATTTTTTTTCAACTTCGGGTTGAGCCGACCTTCAGGTTCGATGCTTGTTTGTTTAACAGATGCCTGACAGCGAGGTCTGATTTTCTTCTCAACTTCGTGTTGAGCCGGCCTTCGAGTTCGATGCCTGACGGCGAGGTCAGATGTTCTTATCAACTTCGGGTTGAGCCAGCCCTCGGGTTCGATGCCTATTTGTTTAACAGATGCCTGACATCGAGGTCAGATGTTCCTCTCAACTTCGTGTTGAGCCGGCCGTCGGGTTCGATGCCTGTTTGTTTAACAGATGCCTGACGGTGATGTCAGATTTTCTTCTCAACTTCGTGTTGTACCGGCCTTCGAGTTCGATGCCTGTTTGTTTAACAAATGCCTGATGGGGAGGTCATATGTTCCACTCAACTTCAAGGTGAGCCGGCCTTCGGGTTCGATACCGGTTTGTTTAACAGATGTTTGACAGCGAGGTCATATGTTCTTCTCAACTAAGGGTTCAGACGGCCTTCGGGTTCGATGCCTGTTTGTTTAAGAGATGCCTGACGGCGAGGTTAGATGTTCTTCTCAACTTCGGATTGAACCGGCCTTCTGGTTTCACACCTTTGTTTTTAAAAGATGCCTGACGGCGAGGTCAGATGTTCTTCTCAACTTCGTGTTGAGCCGGCCTTAGGGTTTGATTCCTGCTTAATTAACTAATGCCTGGCAGCGAGGTCAGATGTTCTTCTCAACTTTGGGTTGAGCACCCTTCGGGTTCGATGCCTGTTTGTTTAACAGATGCCTGACCGTGAGGTCAGATGTTCTTCTCAACTTCTAGTTGAGCCTGCCTTCGGGTTCGATGCCTGTTTGTTTAACAGATGCCTGGCAGAGAGGTCTAATGTTCTTATCAACTTCGGGTTGAACTGCCCTTCTGGTTCGATGCCTGTTTGTTTAACAGATGTCTGATGGTGAGGTCAGATGTTCTTCTCAACTTCGGGTTGAGTCGGCCTTCGGATTTGATGCCTGTTTGTTTAACAGATGCTTGACAGTGAACTCAAACTTTATGTTGTACCGACCTTCAGATGAATCAGGGTTCTCGCACCGACAAATTCAAGTGCAAGTTTATTATTGTCAAGTTACAGATGAATCAGGGTTCTCGCACCGACAAATTCAAAACAATCAAGGAATGATCAACCAATGATTTGGGCCAATTTAATCATTGAATGAAATCAAAGATAATATCAAAGTCAAAAGAGAAGTCAATTTGAAGAAATCATTTCAGAATCAAGAACAGTGCAGTCAGGAGGCCCCGATTAGGGTTTTTAACTAGTGAAAAGTCAACTGTGGTTTGACTTTGATGTTGGAAGATGTTTTAATGGTGGGATTGAGGTCCATGAAGTTCATATAGACTATTAAGGACTATTCAAGAAGTATCAAAGTCTCAGGATGTCCAGAATATCAACAGACGACTCAATCGGCACCGATCGATCGTACGGTTGACCGAAAAGTCAACTCCTCAAATTTTGAGAATTAGAATCCAAGTTGTGAATCAAAATTGTTCCTTATGTCATAATGGACTTGCATATCAATTTTCATGATCATTGGATCAAAGATGAGTGAGTAATCGAGAAATCGGGAAATTAGGGTTTTGAAAAGGGCTAAACCGTATCTCCTTAACCACACATCCAATTGAGTTGGTTCTAGTCTCATTTGAAAGCTCTTGACAAGTCCTACAAAAGTCCCATACTAGTCCACAACCAGAAAATGCATACTTTTTGAGATATAAGCAAAAACATTCCTAGAAGGGAAAATAACTTAGAAAATTTCTAAGTTATTTTCACTTTAAAAGCTAAAATCAGCCAACTTCAAGGGCATTTTTCACCTAGTTTCAAATAGAATCAAGATTTCTGGCCAACATGAAAGTTTTAGTACTATGTGAGGGCTTTCTAAATTGTACAAGAACATCTCAAGGTGAGTTATGAGCTGAGAGATACATGTGTTCAAAGTTGGTATTTTGTCATACTAGTCCCACATTGACCAATATTGCAAAAGCACCTCTATCACTCAAGTGAGCCAATTTCAACTTGCCAAACTCTTTCTACCTGATATATTGAACATACTTAGCATGTTAGAACAGAGAGTTATCATGGAAACATCATGGAATTAAAGTTTGAAGTTTCATTGCCTAAGTTGAAAACTTTGACTTTTTCAAGCATGAGGTGTAAAGCAATTCTGCTCCAGCCACTCTACCAAGCCTCTAGGCTGTGTTTTCTCAGTAAAAACATCATTAAAACTTGCCCATTGGGTTAGGGAGACAGCCAAGAACCAGAAAAAGCAAGGCAAGTGGACAATTGGATGGAAATATCTTAGTTTTCTTCATGGTGAAGCAAGGTTACATAGCAAGCTCCTCACTCCATATTTCTATAAATAGGGACCTCAAACCCCTCATTTAGGACATGAACTTAATTCTGAAAACCTGCTAAACAAAGCTCCCTCATCACATCTCTCACTTACTCACATTTTGCAAAATCACCAAAGTGTTCAAAATTGCCAAAATTCTGCACTTTGTAGTTTTGCTACCACATTGAGCTATACATGTTCCAGCACTCAAATCTTCATCCACACATCCTATAAATCATATATAGGAGGTGTACAAACACTTAAACCACCCAAAAACTCAAAGAATCCAAAAGTCAACTTTCCATGGAACTTACTTTGACCAAAGTCCACAAAAACCTCCAAACCTTGCTCCAAACATCTTCTTGAGGTTTTAACCATTTGAACACCTCAAATATAATATATATCAACTGTCCAAACCTTCATTTGTCATCAGAAATTCATAGAACTCATTTTGGCATCTCATTTGGCTTGTTGCTTAAGTTTCAAGTAAAATACCATACAAGCTTGGATTTCATTACCTCTGGGTTTCTCAACAAGTTTGACCTACTAAATAGAATCTCCAAACAGGTATGTATCATATACCTATCATCTCTTGCATTATTTTTCATGACTTATGCATTTTGGGTACTTTGTGTGAATTTTGAAGTTATAAGTGTGTAGTGGTTTCCATGATGTTGGATGAATACCTTGTATCAACTTGAACATATAAATTTGTTTTGGTCATATCAGTAGTTTGTTTGTCAATACTTGTTGCATTTAAAGGAGAGGGGCCAATACCATAAAGTGGCTATCATAAAGGGTTTGTTGCCAAGTCTGCTATGTGCTAGTTTTAATTGACAGGCTGTTGGATTTATGGTGATGATGTTGTCATAAACATGAAAATAAAAAACCAATACTGCTGTACCATTGTTGGTCTGTTGTAACATGACAAAATCATTGCAATTTATGGAAGGAGCATGTTTGATCTTCAAGAAAATGAAATCCATAGCAGGATTCTGTTTCAATTTGTGAGAAGAACTAGTGCTGTTGGTCTGAATTTGCTGTTACCACATTCAATTTGCTTTCTGTTTTGGCTTTTATTAACAGCATCTACACTTTGTTACATTGATATGAACTGTTTTGCTGCTAGTATAGTTGTGCTTGTTGTACTGAAATAATTGGGGCTGGAGGGTTATTTTCATTTCAAAACCTGTTGGTACTTGATGTGTGTTCTTATATTCTTGCTCTATCATGCCTAGAGTTTACCAATAAGCTGCTTGTTTTTCTTGCTCTTTTGATAGACATTGACTTATCATGCTGTTAACATTTTCCTTTTGCACCACAACATCATTTTCAACACAAACCCCCCTTTTTCATGATTGCTTGTTTAAAATCCCCAAATCTGATGTCTTGCATATGTGTATGTTCCCAGAATTGATTTCTTTTGAAACAAAACCACAGTAGCATGTCAGTATGCAAATGTTTATTGTTGACACACACACATCAACATCACATCAATTTTATGTTCATCATGCTGCTATGTTTGTTATTTCATAAATCTGTTGGTATGCTAGCTCACTCATTCTGTCATTCCCAAAAAGATTTGAGCTAATTAAAATTGGTTTGCTTGCTGAAATACTAAAGTTGTTAGGTTCAAATGTTGGTATTTATTTTGTTGTACCTGAGATCTTGAGTATGTTAAGGTATGGTTCTGTTCCATATCTGTTGATGCTGTTTGGTTTTGGTCTTTTGTACTTGAAGCATGTCATTTGATACTTGGTGTGTGGACTTAAATACTATGTTTTGTTCATACTGTGTTCATGTGGTTCAAACTGTCACTCTTCCTTAATGCTATTGCTCCCATAAAATTAAAAAACCTGATGTTAGTTGTTTCTTTGTTTGCATGGCTGTAGCTTGGTTTGTGCATGGCATGAAAAACTGTTTGCAATTCATGAAAAATATAACAATGATATTTCAGGCAACAGGTCTTGTGTAAACCTACAGATTGGAATTATCACTTGTGTTTTAAAAAGAGTTGGTTCACATTTGCCTCAAATTCTGTTTTGGAATGATCCTGTCATAGCAGTAGAAAACTTGTTTTAGCACAAAACACCACAATCCTGATTTCAGCCTTCAAACATGTTCATGTGTGTAGTTGAAAGCATGCTTATGTATGCTGTTTTGATGTATGTAGCATAGCACACAAATCCACATATTTTCATAACATTCATCAAAATCACAAGTCATACACCCTACCACTTTTGCATAAACTGATTTCTTGCTAAAATACCACTTTGTACACACCACAATGACCATTTGAAACTGGTTGGTATGATCATCTCACTTTGAGAACCATTGCATCAAAGACTCACTTCTTCATGTGCACACCAAAATACACAAACCACTTACTTGGTCACTTTTAGCATAAAGCATGACAAACATATTTTATCATTCTAACATGTCTTAATGATCATTTGAAACATGTTTGTATGCTCATTTTGTTGCTTTACTGTCTTGCCTCACATTTCACTTGTTGACACCAATTTCACCAAAATGACAAACCACACAATTTGACATTTCTTGCATCAACTCATTTTTGGCTAAAATTTCAGTACACACACCTCATATTGGACATGCTTGAGATGCTTGAATACTCATTTTGCTCATGAGATCATTGCTATAAAACTCACCTCTTCATGTGCATCATTGTTTGGACAACTTGCATATGGCATGTCATTTTTCATGATAGGTGTTTTCTATGAGATACCAATGTTTAGATCATCTCATTATCATATACATGTGTTGTACAAATGATTAGATCAGTTTAAATTAACCTTGAGTTACATCTGTTCATCATCATGCACTATTGTTCATCATTTTGCAAAATGCCCTACTCTCACATATCAGTTTGGAAATGCTGGCTTGTACTTGATATCTTGTTGTTTTCACAGCTTTATATGACCATATGTGATGTGTTTGAATGAATCAAAACATTAAAAACAACCTGAACACTGAATTACATCATTTCATGCATTACACTCACATAACACACACAATTGCAAATTGAACACTACATCCTCACACACTAGTTCCAGTTCTGTTTTCCTCACTTGCACACACTTGATATCATACATTTAAGATGTTTTGATGATTGGTACAGCTCATGAGCACCTCGAACTCAAAAACCACTTTGACTTGCATTTGTTGTTTTATGAGTTCTTGCAACTTGAATGTGACTTTCCCATATATGCATATCCTGGTCCTAAACTTGTTTACCACTGGCCATATATCATATATTGGATGTGTATGTGAACTTACTTGGCCTTAAACATGCTTGTATCAAAGTGTTCATGTCATTTTGCAAGTCATAAAGTCATAATCATACACCCTATCGGGTTTTGCAGAGGAAAATGAGTTTCAGAAAACCAACACCACCATCCTCTTCCTCTCATTTTTCTACCAATTTTCATATAAAATTTGTCTCGATCCGATAAGCGGTTAGTGAGATACGGTATAAAACGTATTTGGTGTGAATTATGTATTTTTGCCCAGCCATGGAACTAAACCAAGCATGTATATTTATGGTTTCCATTTGATTAATGGATGTAACAGCCGCCCCAGCGGTAGAGACTCGCGCGTGTATCAGTCTTGGCATGGGTTCGATCCCTTGTGATAACCCTTGCTGCCACTTTTCCTCATTTTTGTACATAAACTTCAAAAATTCGTAACTCTCTCATTTTTTATCGTTTTTCACCCGTTCTTTTTTCATTGTGTTTATTTTTATGTGTACTTTCATGTCATAATTTTATTTTCCATGTTTGATTATTTTTTCACCACGTTTGATTGTGCGCGATCCGCGCGTCAACGGTACTAACCCTATTTGGTTGCAGGTGAAATTTAAAAGGTTTCCTCTTGTGTTTTCTCAGGAAAATTGATTGTTATCATATCTATATATGTTTGTCAACATGTTAGGATTTTTACTTTGAATTATTATCATGTTTATCTCATCTATTTGTTAACTGTACTCCAGGTGCGAACTGTCGTCACAGTTCTCGTATCTAATCATTTGCTTTGATTGCCATCATTGCTTTTCATCCTTAATCTTTTTCTTTGGTTGTCACCATAATTGCTTTGTATAATGTTTGTATTTTATTTTTATCCCCAAGCAACGAAGCTCGTTAGCTTTCGTCCAGTTGCCGACAATACTGTTCCTCCAAAGGAAGGTTTGTCCACTTGACTGTCAATGTCTTGGACCAAAATCTCTGCTATCCCTTGACTTTGTTAAGTCACCTTAATCCTAGCTTAGAGACCTTTAGACTTTGCTTGAAGTCTAAGAAACCTACCCGTACTAGGAGTGTCCTTCACCTAGAACCCTAGGAAAGAGTTCGTTAACTCTGTGTAAGAATCATCGTCATGATTTATTACTTCCATTATAACTTAGCTTAGGGAGTTTTGTCAAACTCCACACAAACATCGTCATGTTTGTTCCCCTTTGAACCTTGATCGTCATCAAGTGTTCTTTTCCCTTGTGGGCGAACTACGGTTGCTCTGATTCTATCCTAGTCAGGATACGTAGGCAGAAGGTGCGATGCCTTTGCGAGCAAACTTAGAAAACCACTTAGGCCTTTTTATTTATTTTATCTCAATTCCCAATCCTTAAACCATTAGTGCACAATTCACAAACTTAGCAATTAATTAAGCAAAAGGTTCCTGTAGAGTACTACAGATATTTAGGGTGCTAATACCTTCCCTAGATATAACCAACCCCCGAATCCCCGAATCTCTAAAGCGTTGTTGTCACATCGCGCAAAAGGTTCTTTCTTTCTTTAGACCTATCCTTTGGATAAATTAAAGACCGGTTGTAAAAGAAGTACGATTCAAGTTAATTAATAGCTTGATATCAAATTTTCACCGCAACAGAAATGGCGACTTCACTGGGGATCATTGCTTTTGCTTTTATTTTGAGGGTTCAACCTATTTTGTTTAACTAATTGCTATCTGTGAATACTTGTATATATTTGTGCTCTGTTGGTTTGGGAAACTTGAAATGGTGAAACAGCACTATACCCGTGCTCAAGCGTACTTATGATAGGAAGGTGGTATATTCAAGAAGGCTTATAGGGAGTTGATTCCCGACCAAGCTGACTTGAGAAAATCACCACTCAGTAGAGGCCCTTTTAGAGAGCTAGTATTGTTGATCGAGTATTCGTGAAAACAATGCTACTTTCTACATAGGTGCCCATGACACTGAGGACCTTTAGATACCTTTTCCCCCACTATGGCTTTATTAGGATGTAGTGCGGTGACTATAAGGAAGTAATTCCAAAGTAGTTGATACGCGATACTACACTTGGACGAGACTCTCTTGAGAATATTATCGACCACCAAGTATTTGGGAAATTGATAATATCCGAAAGATGGGTCGAGGACTCCAGGAACTCTTTTAGAACCTTGTTCTGCAGTTATGGAAACCTTAGTACATACCTTTGGGGAGGGCAGGCCTTGACTCCTTGCTCATATTTTCCAAACCCGAAACCTTGTCTGTTTACTTGTGTAAATCTGTGAATATGTGATTACCTGTGTTTGTGCATTCATGCATCCATAAACATCATGTCATAAAAGTTTTATGGGACTCAGAGTCGTTTATTTATAAAATATCAGGAAAATCATGGACAACGGAAAAAAGAAAACTATAAAGTACACTTACAAAAGCCCTAATATAGATGAGATTGAAAGGTTGAGCACTCTGATCACAGATATAGAATGATTCAAGAGCAGGTACGGGAATTTGTTGTCTCTACTGAAAACAAGGAAGAAAATGGATTCGGGACTCCTTTCCACATTACTCCAGTTCTATGATCCACTTTATCACTGCTTCATATTTCCGGATTATCAGTTAGTGCCAACACTTGAAGATTATTCCTGTCTGATTGGGTTACCTATCCTTGATACATCTCCTTTTCCCATCATGGAGAAGGACCCTAAAAAGGAAGAAATTGCTAAAGCCACACGTATCGGGTTGGTAGACATTCAGAAGAACATGGTTACTAAAGGAGGAATCTTTGGGCTGACTGCAAAATTCTTGATTGGGAAGGCTCAGTATTATGCCGATCACTTGAGTATGGATGCTTTTGAGGCTATTCTAGCCTTACTTATTTATGGGATCTTTCTTTTTCCGAGCTTTGACAACTTTGTGGATCTCAATGCCATCAAAATATTCTTGAAGAAAAATCCAGTACCTACTCTACTAGTTGATGCTTACCACTCTGTTCATCAAAGAAATCTTCACAAAGGAGGAATGATCGTATGTTGTGTTCCGTTGTTGTATAAATGGTTCGTTTCTCATCTACCCAAAGCCCATACTTTTTGGAGCAAAGGATGGTGGTCTGAAAAGATTATGGCTCTTACTCACCCCGATATTGACTGGTACAGCCGTAGTTATGATGGGATCCAAATCATTGATAGTTGTGGAAGCTTCGGGAATATACCTCTCCTTGGTACAAATGGGGGAATCAGCTATAACCCCGTGCTTGCTCGTCGACAACTTGGTTATCCGCTGGAAGACAAACCCAGCAGTGCTCACGTAGAAGGTATTTTCTTCATAGGAGTTTCAGAATTAAAAGATGAAATTCTCAAGGCATGGGGGCATATACACGGGAAAGGAAAAGAGGACTTGGGAAGACCTAACTGCATCTCTTTTGAACCTTATCTCCAATGGGTACGAAAGAGGGCCATTCAGTTGAAAATGCCTTATCCTCCACAAAAGCCTATGGTATTAATAGAAGAACAACCATTGATTTTCATGTCTGAGGAAGAAAAACTGAAGATCGCTCTGAGGAAGTCACAGCAGACTGAGGTATCCTGGAAGTACAAATATCAGGTGGCCATGGAAGAAAACGAGGAACTCCGCAAACAACTTCAGTCAAAAGAAGAGGAAGCAGTTGCAAGCAAGAAGAGGAAGGCACAGGAAGATGCGTTCTATTCCAACCATCAATCAACTCCTTGGAAGGCTATGGTAGACAAACTCATCCTTGAAAAAGCACAGGTGGAAGAAGAGCTCAGAAGAATCAAGAAGAGAGAGGATTTTCTTTGAGAGCATATTGAGTTGTAATATTAGGGCTTTTGTAAGATGTACTGAAATCTTTTTGTAATACCCTTTTTGAAAAATCAATGAAATGAAAGGATATTTTGGTAAAATTGAGTTCCATAAAACTTTTACATTTAGGGTTGCATTCTTGTTATTTTTAAAACATTCAAGGAACTAAAAGATTATTTTGCAGATATTATAGGATGGATTCTGGAAAGAGAGAAGAGGTTGTGTTCCGAAGACCGAGACTAGAGAACCTGAAGAAACTGGTAAGTTTGGTAGAAGACCCCGAGGCGTTCAGAGGAAGACATGGGAATATGCTGTCATTACTGGAAGTTCAAGTGTACGAAGAAATGTTATCCGCACTCGTGAAATTCTATGATTCAACCTATCATTGCTTCACGTTTCCAAATTATCAGTTGCTACCAACTTTGGAGGAGTATTCCGCCCTAATGGGGGTAGACGTTACCCCCAGTCCCTTTTCTGGAAGGGAGGGGATTCCTAATGAAAGAGCAGTTGCAGAGGCCGCGTATTTGGAATTGAACGAAGTGCGATCTCATATGGGTGCTAAGGGAGGATTGTACGGAATTTCAGCCATGTTCCTATATGAAAAAGCTCAGAGCTACGCCTTGTCACAAAATACTGAAGCATTTGAAGCCATCCTGGTGTTACTTATTTACGGACTATTCCTGTTCCCAACTGCTAGTGATTTTGTGGACACAGATGCGATCAATCTTTTCTTGATCAGAAATCCTGTACCCACCTTGCTGGCCGACACTTATTTTACCCTCCACCGAAGGAACCGCTATGGGGTTGGACGAATTGAATGTTGCACCGTTCTCCTGCACAAGTGGTTTATTTCACACTTGTCAGAAATTCCAGCCATTTGGGATAAGCAAAATGGACTCTCCTGGACGGAAAAGTTGTTGTTGCTCAAACACTCAGACATTAAATGGTTTGATCCTATGTATGGAGGAATTTCCATGATCCAAAGCTGTGGAGACTTCCCGAATGTACCGCTTATCAGCGTCAATGGGTGCATCAGCTATAATCCTATTCTGGCCCGTCGACAGTTGGGGCACCCCATGGAAGATGAACCAGATCCGGACTATTTGAGGAAATTTTACTTGGAGGAAAGGAAGAATCCTGCTTATAGGGATCGAATCGCGTACGCTTGGCGTTATGTCCACACAAGAGGAGTAACTGCCCTATGCCCCCACAATGCTACTGTTTCAGAATCTTACCTATCATGGGTAAGAGAAGCAGCAATGAAGATGTTCTATACCCGCTTTGAGCCTGACTCGCCCAAGCCTACCCTCGTAGAAGAGTTGAAGGCCGCCTTGGCAAAAGCTGAGAAAGAAGGGAAAATGTGGAGAGATAAGTATTTCAAGGCTATGCAAGAGAAAGAAGAACTTCAAGAATTGGTACGTCAGGGTGGAAGAAAGAATCAGTCTGAAGATGAAGGACCATCCAGCAGAAGAATCTAGAATCTATTGTTATTGTTTTTCGTATTTTGTAGAAGCTTGTATTTTCATTTCCCGTTTGATGTTGTAAACTCTCCAGATGTTATCAATGAAGATTTGGCTGTTTTTCCTATTTATTGTTATAATATTCGCAAATAACGCTTTTTAGTCCCTTGAATGTTTAAAATCCGCATTTTTGCATGTCTGCATTTCATAAACATTGCATATACGTGTTCCTGAGTCGAGTCTCATCCCTCTGTCTTGTTAACAGAATCACACTGAAACCTCGCCATCAGTACAACACACGAGCCCAAGCTCGCTTAAGGATGGAAGAGCAGAACTTGGATGTAAACAAAATCGACAATGAACTCGGAGAGCTCCGAGGAGGCATGGGACAGATCAAAGAAGCCTTGCAAGTCATTCGTGCAATGTTGGACACTCAAGCCACCGTTGTCTCTGAAATCACTGCAGAACCAATCCCGACAGCTGTAACCATTGCAAATGTACCACCTTATGGTTTGTCTCCAGGCTTTGTGCCACCACCGAGAGTCACTCAACAGACAATTCCATTGGGAGGAGAAATTCCACAAGTTATTCCCACCTACACTCCAGCTACAGTTCAGGTTCAAGCGCGCCCCATCTTTCATAATCCACCACCGGTATACGAAGGACCCGAAGGGTATGAAGAGGAAAATGAATCACATGAGAGGTTGAGGGAGAGTGTTGAAACGATAGGGAGAAAGATCCGAGCAATGGAAGGAAATGATACCTTTGGCACTGACGCCAGAGAAATGTGTTTGGTATCTGGACTAGTAATACCACCAAAATTCAAAATCCCAAATTTCGATCAGTACTCAGGAGCTACTTGCCCACGAACTCACTTAATCATGTATTATAGAAGAATGGCAGCACACGTCGAAGACGACAAGTTAATGATCCATTGCTTCCAAGACAGTCTGAAAGGAGCTCCAGCAAAATGGTATCTAAGTCTAGATCAGTCCAGAATCCACAGTTTTCAAGATTTGGCAGATGCATTCATGAAACATTACAAATATAATATGGATATGGTACCTGACCGAAGGCAGTTGTTGAACATGTCCCAGAAAAGCACAGAGTCATTCAAAGAATACGCTCAGCGGTGGAGAGAAACAGCATCCCAGGTAGAGCCACCCCTAAGTGAGAAGGAACTGACAGACTGGTTTGTTGACACAGTGAGACCAGAATTCTATGAGAAAATGATCAGCAGTGTGTCTGCAAGTTTTTCAGACATTGTAGCCGTGGGAGTAAGGGTAGAATTGGGGATGAAAAGTGGAAAGGTAGCCAGCAGCTCCGGCAGTTCTAACAACAGCAGTATTAAGAAGGTCAACAGTGGGTTTCACAAGAAGAAAGAAGGTGAGACAAATGCCATAATGGGGAGAAGAATCCGTACCATGAGACCTCCATATCAGCAATATCAACCACCTCAACAAAGTTTCTTCCATCCAATCCAGCCTAACTATGGTCAACAGTTTCATCAACAAAGACCCATGTACCCGGTACAGTATGCCCCTCAGCAATATGTGGCAGCTGTGACCCCAGCATTCAACCATTCCACTTCAAACTATCAACCAGGGCGACCAGCGCCCATGTATCAACAAAACCAGCAAGGGCATCAACGAGCGCCCAACGCTCCGCCCTTTCAACAAAATCAGCAGCAGAGGGTACCACAGCCCAGGCAACAATACCAGAACCGGAGGCCAACAACAAAACCTCCACTTCCACAAATACCAATGACGTACACTGAGTTATATCCATCTTTGGTCCGACAGGGGTTGATCACGACAAGACCACTTAATCCAGATACCACATCTCCATATTATAACCCAAATGCCCATTGTGCTTTCCATGAAGGTGCTGCCGGCCATGACTTAGAAGGTTGCTTTGCCTTAAAACATCTGGTAAGAGAGTTGATGGAGAAGAAAATCTTGTCCTTTGATGATGTACCACCTAACGTCAAAAGTAACCCACTGCCAAACCACGGAGCGGTCAATGCCATTGAAAAGACAGATGAGGAAGTAATCAATGATGTGTCAAAAATCAGAACGCCATTGAAAACATTACATGATAAGCTGACTAAAGCAGGGTTGTTGGGAGATGTTCATAACCAATGTGAAAAACGTACCGTTAGTTCCGGTGGATGTAATGGGATACGGGAAGATATACAAAGATTGATAAATGAGGGGATGTTACAAGTATGTGGTAAAGAAAGGAAAGAAGAGGTTTCTGTAATAGAGCCAGTTTTCGACCTATCCAGGAAAAGAGAGAAAGTTCCAGTGTTTAACAAGGGGGCGAGGCCAGTTTTCAACAGAGCTGCTATAGGTCAACCACGACCAATCGTAGTTCAGAAACCAAGACCGTTCCATTATGACAATACAAAAGCTGTTCCGTGGAAATACGATGTGACCGTGGTAGACCAAGAAACGGGAAAGATTGTTCAGACAGATAATCAGAAAGATGTGACCAATATTGCCGGCACTAGCAAGATGACCCGCAGCGGTCGGATCTATCAGCCAAAAGAATCAGTAGCTATTCCAAAAGAAGTCATTCCTGCCGTGGTAATCAAAGAAAAAGAAGCTCCAATCACAGAAGAAGAAAATGATGAGTTTTTGAGGATTATCCGAAGAAGTGATTACAAGGTGATAGATCAGCTTCATCAGACGCCATCAAAAATATCAATCTTATCACTCTTGATAAATTCTCCAGCTCACAGGGAAGCATTACAGAAAGTATTGAGACAAGCACACGTAACTAAGGATATTTCGCTTGGGCAATTTGATTCAGTAGTAGCTAACATCACAGCGTGAAATACTCTAAGCTTCAGCAACGCCGAGTTACCCAAAGAAAAACGTGATCACAACCGTGCGCTACACATATCCATCAAATGCCAGGAAGATACTTTGGCACGAGTATTGGTCGACACAGGATCCTCATTAAACGTACTACCTGCAAGATCACTGGCCAGACTAGCCTATGCCGGGGCAGAGATGAAACCAACCTCGTTAATTGTAAAAGCTTTTGATGGTTCAAGGAGGACGGTCATCGGAGAAGTAGAAT
>CAWUDS030000562.1:0-25974 GCA_963859935.3 Lathyrus sativus | reverse complement strand
CAACATCGTGTTGAGTCGGCCTTCTGGTTCGATGCATGTTTGTTTAATAGATGCCTCACAGCGAGGTCAAATGTCCTTCTCAACTTCGTGTTGGGAAGGCCTCCGGGTTAGATGCCTGTTTATTTAACAGATGCCTTACGGCGAGGTCAGATGTACTTCTCAACTTCGTGTTGAGCCGGCCTTCGGGTTCGATACCTGTTTGTTTAACAGATGCCTGACAGCGAGGTCAGATGTTCTTCTCAACTTCGGGTTAGGCAGACCTTTGGATTTGATGCTTGTTTCTTTAACAGATGCTTGACGGCGAGGTCAGATCTTCCTCGCAACTTTGGGTTGAGTCGCCCTTCGGGTTCAACGCCTGACTGTTTAACAGATGCATGACGTCAAGGTCAAATGTTCCTCTCAACTTCGTGTTGAGCTGCCTTCGGGTTCGATGCCTGTTTGTTTAACAGATGCCTGACAGTGAGGTTAGATGTTCTTATCCATTTCGGGTTTAGCCGCCCTTCGGGTTCGATGCTTGTTTGTTTAACAGATGCCTGACAGCGAGGTCAGATGTTCCTCTCAACTTCGTATTGAGCCGACATTCGGGTTCGATGCCTGTTTGTTTAACAGAAGCCTGACGGCGAGGTCAGATGTTCTTCTCAACTTTGGGTTGAGTCGCCCTACAGGTTCGATGCCTGTTAGTTTAACAGATGCCTGACAGCGAGGTCAGATGTTCCTCTCAACTTCGTGTTGAGCCGGCCTGCGGGTTCGATGCCTGTTTGTTTAACAAATGCCTGACGACGAGGTCTAATGTTCTTCTCAACGTCGGGTTGAGCCGCCCTTTAGGTTCGATGCCTGTTTGTTTAATAGATTCCTCACAGCGAGGTCAGATGTTCCTCTCAACTTCGTGTTGAGCCGGCCTTCGGGTTCGGTGCCTGTTTCTTTAATAGATGCCTGACAGCGAGGTCAGATGTTCCTCTCAACTTCGTGTTGTGCCGGCCTTCTGGTTCGATGCCTGTTTGTTTAACAGATGCCTGACAGCAAGGTTAGATGTTCTTCTCACCTTCGTGTTGAGGTGTCCTCCGGGTTCGATGCTTGTTTGTTTAACAGATGCGTGACAGCAAGGTCGGATGTACTTCTTAACTTCGTGTTGAGCCGACCTTCGGGTTCGATGCCTGTTTGTTTAACATATACCTGACGGCGAGGTAAGATGTTCTTCTCAACTTCAGGTTGAGCCAGCCTTCGGGTTTGATGTAACACCTCGTTCCCCAAAATCTCATAAGTGCAATTAAAATAAACAATCTTCAGAGTTTCACACCACAAAACGGGATGTCACAGAATTAAACCATCAAAACATTTTCCATTAAATGATTTTAAACAAATATAACACAACGGAAATTCATCATCATAAATATATATATATATATATATATATATATATATATATATATATATATATATATATATATATATATATATATATATATATATATATATATATATATATATATATATATATATATATATATATATATATATATATATATATATATATATATATATATATATATATATATATATATATATATATATATATATATATATATATATATATATATATATATATATATATATATATATATATATATATATATATATATATATATATATATATATATATATATATATATATATATATATATATATATATATATATATATATATATATATATATATATATATATATATATATATATATATATATATATATATATATATATATATATATATATATATATATATATATATATATATATATATATACACACATAACATCATCTACATGTCATATACATCATCCTCGGCCATTGCCCAACATATACAAAACCTGTTCACCCAAAAGATTCATCAAACATGATACGCCACAGTGGCACACAAAATCATCAGATAACAAAATAACTCCCCAAAGCCCCGGTCTTACGTATCAGAGCATCCCTACGACTCACTACAACCAAGCTAGCTACGCATCTGGATTATCTGTACTTCCGAAGAAGTACAGACCACAACAAAAGCAAAGGGGTGAGAAGTCACGATCAAAATATAACGGTAATAATGTACATGAATAGAAGGCAGTAAATCACAGAATTATCATTCACATACATCTATCCGAACCCACTGTCTCACACAACCATAACATATAAAATAATGCAACACATGCAACTCAACCCATGTTATGCGGTACCGACTCAACAATAGCAACGATGGGCACTAAGCCATCACCCTTCCCGAAGGAACACATTATCATCACTGATGGGCACCAGGCCATCACCCTCCACACAGGAGCACATCACAACAGGATAGATCACTTACGCTCCCCGAGACAGGATCTATCCCTCACAATCAGCGACGGGCACCAAGCCATCACCCTCCACACAGGAGCACAATATCACTACCGATGTCATGCATAACCCCAATGCACAACGCACAACCTCAGATACACTAAGTGTACACAACTCCACTAATCACAATTCATCACACATCATATATATATATATATATATATATATATATATATATATATATATATATATATATATATATATATATATATATATATATATATATATATATATATATATATATATATATATATATATATATATATATATATATGTATGTATATATATATATATATATATATATATATATATATATATATATATATATATATATATATATATATATATATATATATATATATATATATATATATATATATATATATATATATATATATATATATATATATATATATATATATATATATATGTATATATATATATGTATGTATATATATATATACATATGTCACACATCACCACATTCATACAAAATCACATACAGCGGTTTTTCAATCATTTACATTTAACGAATATCAAGGACATCATATGCCACACTATGCATATACTCTCCATAGCTCAACATCAATCTCATAATCAATCACGACCAACAAGGGTCCAATAGCACAAAAGCACAGAACAACACAACACAAAGAAAGCAAAACACTGTCATGCTCGCTGGCTCACTCGCTAGGCGAAACATCAGCGAACACTCGCTACTTGCTCGCTCAGCGAGCCTCCTAGCGAAGCCAACCAGAGGCATTCTAGAAGCACTCGCTACCTTATTCGCTCAGCGAACCCCTGGTGAAGGTTTGCTACCTGCTCGCTCAGCGAAGCAGCTGGCGAGCGTCTGCGAATCCAGAAAAATAATACAGCTCAGAATCGGCAAAACGCTCCGAACTTAGCCGATTCTATCCCAAACCAAACCCCATCATACCAGACCATTATTCCACAACCTAACTACAACATCTACCCTCGATTTAACCCTATTAAATGTTAGCTCTACACGTTTACTCAATTTCGGCATAAACTTCACACTATCCGAAATCCCCAAATCAAGCAAACAACACATGCAATGAATTCAAGCATATCAGCATCAAACCCAGAATCATAACATCACATAAAATGTAATCATCAACCTATGGGATTAAGAGAAATCCCCTTCTACCTAATATTCATGCATTTACCGAAATTTAACCGATTCTTCCCCCCACTCCCCCTTACCTCAAATATGTAGCTTGATCGAAGTAGAACTTCCAAAATCTGGTAGCTTAGACCTTCTCCTTCCTCTTGATCGTCTCTCAAGCTTGCTCTTCACTTGCTAGACTGTGTCCTTCTTCCTCTTCCTTTCACGATCGTTGTTCCTTTCTCAATTTCTTCCAAATGCCACTATTTCCCTCAATACCCCAAAAATAATTCCAATTAATATAAATCCTCCTTTTCTTTTTAATTCCCAAAACATTAATAATGTTTCCTCATTTTCTTAATTCCAGTTAATATTAAAACCTCATAATATTAATAATAATAATAATAATAATAATAATATCAACATTAATATTAATTATTAATTATTATCATTATCGATTATATAATATTAATACTATGCTCCTTATTTCCTCAACAACTTCAGCACGCCGAAACAAAACGAAACGGGAAAACTTAAATAATTAAAGTGGGCGTTACAACTCTCCCCCACTTTAATTATTTTCGTCCTTGAAAATACCTGATGGAAACAATTCTGGATATGCTTCCCGCATCCTGCTTTCCAATTCCCAGGTCACACTGCCTCCTGCAGTACCTCGCCAAGCTACTCTCACCAAAGGTATCTCTTTCCCTCTGAGTCGCTTCATCTTGCGATCCTCGATCCTCAACGGCATCGTCTCAACAGTGAGATTCTCCCGGACTTGCACTTCATCTCTCTGAATCACATGAGACGGATCTGCGACATACTTCCGAAGTTGTGACACATGAAACACGTCATACAAATTCGAAAGCTCCGGAGGCAACGCCACCCTATAAGCCACATCGCCATCTCTCTGCAAAATCTGATACAACCCAATAAACTTCGGATCCAGCTTCTTGGATTTCAATGCACGACCTACACCCGTCACTGCGTTCACCCTTAGGAACACGTGATCACCTTCACTGAATTCCAACTCTTTCCTCCGGTTATCATGATAACTCTTCTGCCTATCTTGAGATGCTTTCATCTTCTCACGGATCATCTGAACGGTCTTAGAAGTATGTTGCACAACCTCTGGCCCTAAAACCACATTCTCACCCAACTCATACCAACACAAAGGAGTTCTGCATCTCCTACCATAAAGAGCCTCAAACGGTGCCATCCCGATACTGGAATAGTAACTGTTGTTATACGTGAACTCAATCAATGGCAAATGAGTATCCCACGCACCACCGTTTTCCAACACACAAGCCCGCAACAAATCCTCCAAAGTCTGAATAGTTCTCTCTGACTGACCATCAGTCTGTGGATGATAGGCTGAACTCAGCTTCAACTTAGTACCCAAAGCTTCCTGCAAGCTCTTCCAGAATTCTGAAGTAAACCTCGGATCTCTATCCGACACAATACTCGACGGCACACCATGAAGCTTCACAATCACCCGAATATAAATCTCCGCCAGTTTCTCCAACGGAAAACTTATATTAACCGGCACAAAATGTGCAGACTTCGTAAGCCGATCCACAATTACCCAAATGGCATCAAATCCTCTCGCCGTGCTCGGCAAACCCGTAACAAAATCCATGGTGATACAATCCCACTTCCAAACTGGAATCTCTAACGGTTGCATCAATCCACTCGGCTTCTGGTGTTCCACCTTCGATTTCTGACACGTCAAACAGGCATAAACAAACCAAGCTATATCCTTTTTCATACCTGACCACCAAAACATATTTCTTAAATCATGATACATCTTCGTAGCTCCTGGATGAATACTCAAACCACTGCGATGTCCTTCATCCAAAATCGACTTCTTCAACTCCCCGTTATCTGGTACACAAATCTTACCTCGGAACCTTAACACACCTAAACCATCCAACTTGAAATCACTATCGGAGTCTCTTCCCACTCTAGACATCACATCCACTAGCTTCACATCAAGCTTCTGACCTTCTCTGATCATATCCAAGAAATCATTGTTCACTTGCAATTTGCCCAACATCACGCAATCTACCGAAGTTTCGCAAACCATGCTCAAATCTATGAACTGCTCAATAAGCTCCATATCTTTCACCATCATAGCCGACATATGAATCACCTTCCTGCTCAAGGCATCGGCTACCACATTAGCCTTTCCCGGGTGATAACTTAGGCTAAAATCAAAATCCTTCAAGAACTCTAACCATCTTCTTTGCCTCATATTCAGCTCTTTCTGGTCAAATAGATACTTCAGACTTTTATGATCGTTGAACACTTCAAAACTTGAACCATACAAATAGTGTCTCCAGATCTTCAACACAAAAACCACTGCAGCTAACTCAAGATCATGAGTAGGATAATTCCGCTCATGCACCCTCAGTTGCCGCGAAGCGTACGCCACCACTTTATCATTCTGCATAAGAACTCCGCCTAAACCCATCTTAGACGCATCACAATACACTACAAACGGTTCACTCAGAGTCGGTAACACTAATACCGGTGTCGTGGTCAATATCTTCTTCAATTCCACAAAACTCTCTTCATAAGCAGCATCCCACACAAAAACTTGATTCTTCCTCGTCAACTGAGTCAACGGCAAAGCCAAAGTAGAAAACTCTTCAATGAATCTTCGATAGTACCCTGCCAGACCCAAAAAGCTTCTAACCTCCGCCGCTGTCTTTGGCGGTTCTCACTGCAACACCGCACTCACCTTTGACGGATCTACCGATATACCATCACCAGAAATAACATGCCCCAAGAAACTCATCGTCTTCAACCAGAACTCACACTTTGACAGTTTTGCAAACAGCTTATTATCCTTCAACACTTGCAAAGCAATTCTCAAATGTCCAACATGCTCTTCCTCAGACTTAGAATAAATCAGGATATCATCAATGAACACAACAATGAACTGATCCAAATAAGAATGGAAGATCCAGTTCATATACTCCATGAACACTCCCGGCGCATTTGACACTCCGAAAGGCATTACCGCATACTCGTAATGTCCGTATCGAGTTCTAAACGCCCTCTTCTGAATATCACCTTCTTTCACTCTGATCTGATGGCAACCCGACCTCAAATCAATCTTACTGAACACACGAGCTCCCACCAACTGATCCATCAAATCATCAATCCTTGGGAGAGGATATTTATTCTTTATGGTCACTTTGTTCAACTGACGGTAATCGATGCACAACCGCATGTTACCATCCTTTTTCCTCACTAACAACACTGGAGCTCCCCATGGCGACACACTTGGTTTGATAAATTTCCTATCCAACAACTCTCCAATCTGAGACTTCAATTCAGCCAATTCCACTGCCGACATCCTGTACGGCGCCATAGAAATATGCCTCATACCAGGAACAAGATCAATGCTAAACTCAACTTCTCTCTTCGGAGGCAACTCTGTAATGTGATCAGGGAACACTTTTGGAAACTCATTCACCACTGCCAACTCTTCCAATGACGCTTTTCTGTCAACAGCTAATGATGCAAATAAAGAAAACATTTTAGCTTCATTCTCCAACAAGATCCTCACTTCCTTAATATACAAGGAATCTGCCAATGCTTCCTCTTCTGGAGTCAGAAACAACAACACCTTCCGAAAACAATCAATATACACTCGGTTGAACTCCAACCAGTTCATACCCAGAATAACGTCCAAACCACCAAGTGGTAGACAAATCAAATCTACCCCAAAATCTCTACCGAAGATAGTCAGTGGACACTTCAAACACACCAAAGAAGTAGTCACTGAACCAATAGAGGGAGTCTCAATAGTCATCCGCCGCTCAAGAGTAGTCGGCACCAAACCTAACCTCTTCACACAATCCACGGAAATGAACGAGTGGGTAGCACCCATATCAATCATAGCAGACAAAGCAACATTATTGATGAAACAAGTACCTTGGATAGAACGATCGTCACTAGCAGCTTGAGTTCCCACCACCGCAAACACTTTGCCACTGGTCTGAGGCACCTGAGCTGGCTTCGGCTTCTCACAATGCATACTGATGTGGCCCTTCTCACCACAGTTGTAACAAGTAAGCATAGCAGTCCGACAATCAGCCATCACATGACCCGACTTACCACACTTGAAGCACTTCTTCACTTCATGAAAATAATCATCAGCACGATGACCCATGCCATCACACCGGAAACACTTCCCACCAGTAGACACTCTTCTTTCTCTGGGCTTCTTATCCGCAACAACCTTAAACTTCCCCTTATTAGTAGGAACACTGTAAGGAGTACCACCGAACCTTTGCTTACTCTTACGATCATTTGCAGCCTTGTAATGCGCGATCCTCGCCCGGTTATCATTATCATAAATCCTGCTTCTGCTTATCAGCTCAGGATAATCCCTGATCTTCTGATAAGCTATTCCCATCTTCACTTTCGGACGCAACCCATTCTCAAACTTCAAACACTTGGAGGTCATCGCTCCATCAATATTGTAATGGGGACAATACTGCACCAACTCTTCAAACTTAGCCGCATACTCGGCCACCGTCATATTGCCCTGCTCCAGCTCCAGAAACTCAACCTCTTTAGCACTTCGAATATCCTCCGGAAAATACTTCTCTAGAAAACCAGTGTGAACAACATCCCAAGTAATTGGAGTTCCTGCAGTCTCCCACCTTTGGCGACTGTTGTCCCAACAAGCTTCAGCTTCTCCCTCTAACATGTTAGTACCAAACCTCACCTTCTGCTCATCACTGCAACCCATGGTTCTGAAAATCTTCTCAATCGCCTTAAGCCACTTCTGCACCGCCTCAGGGTCCAAAATTCCTCCTTGAAACGTCGGCGGCTTGTTACTCTGAAACTGCGCCAAATCCCTGAATTGTGCACCCGCAACGTGGTTCTGATTAGCAACCACCTGTGCCATCGCTTGCATAGCTGCAGCCAACGCAACATCATTCCTTCCTGCCATACTGCTCAACAACAACAACACAGGGTCAAAAGACACACAACCTCTATCCTAACGATAGACTCAAAACACTACACTGGCTGAACGAACCGACCTGCTCTGATACCAGCTTGTAACACCCCATTCCCCAAAATCTCATAAATGCAATTAAAATAAACAATCATCAGAGTTTCACACCACAAAAAGGGATGTCACATTATTAAACCATCAAAATATTTTCCATTAAATGATTTTCAACAAATATAACACAACGGAAATTCATCATCATAAATATATATATATACACATAACATCATCTGCATGTCATATACATCAACCCCGACCACTGCCCAACAATATACAAAACATGTTCACCCAAAAGATTCATCAAACACGATACGCCACAGGGGCACACAAAATCATCAGATAACAAAATAACTCCCCAAAGCCCCGGTGTTACGTATTAGAGCATCCCTACGACTCGCCACAACCAAGCTAGCTACACACCTGGATTATCTGTACTTCCGAAGAAGCACAGACCACAACAAAAGCAAAGGGGTGAGAAATCACGATAAATATATAATGGTAATAATGTACATAAATAGAAGGCAATAAATAACACAATTATCATTCACATACATCTATCCGAACCCACTGTCCCACACAACCATAATATATAAAATAATGCAACACATGCAACTGAACCCATGTTATGCGGTACCGACTCAACAATAGCAACGATGGGCACCAGACCATCACCCTTCCCGAAGGAACACATTATCATCACCGATGGGCACCAGGCCATCACCCTCCACACAGGAGCACATCACAACAGGATAGATCACTTACGCTCCCCCGAGACAGGATATATCCCTCACAATCACCGATGGGCACCAGGCCATCACCCTCCACACAGGAGCACACTATCACCACCGATGGGCACCAGGCCATCACCCTCCACACAGGAGCACAATATAACTACTGATGCCATGCATAACCCCAATGCACAATGCACAACCTCAAATACACTAAGTGTACACAACTCCACTAATCACAATTCATCACACATCATATATATATATATGTGTGTGTGTGTGTGTGTGTGTGTGTGTGTGTGTGTGTATGTGTGTGTCACACATCACCACATTCATACAAAATCACATACAGCGGTTTTTCAATCATTTACATTAAACGAATATCAAGGACATCATATGCCACACTATACATATACTCTCTATAGCTCAACATCAATCTCATAATCAATCACGACCAACAAGGGTCCAATAACACAAAAGCACAGAACAGCACAACACAAAGAAAGCAAAACACTGTCATGCTCGCTGGCTCACTCGCTAGGCGAAGCATCAGCGAACACTCGCTACTTGCTCGCTCAGCGAGCACCCTAGCGAAGTCTAATGTTCTTATCAACTTCAGGTTTAGCAGCCCTTCAGGTTCAATGCATGTTTGTTTAACAGATGCCTCACGCCAAGGTCAGATGTTCTTCTCAACTTCGTGTTCAGTCGGTCTTCGGGTTCGATGCCTGTTTGTTTAACAGATTCTTGATGGCAAGGTCAGATGTTCTTATAACCTTTTGGTTGAACCGCCCTTCGGGTTCGATGCCTGTTTGTTTAACAAATGCCTGACGGCGAGGTAAGATGTTCCTCTCAACTTCGTGTTGAGCCGGCCTTCGGGTTCGATGCCTGTTTATTTAACAGATGCCTGACGGTGAAGTCAGATGTTCTTATCAACTTCGGGTTGAGCCGCCCTTTGGGTTCGATGCCAGTTTGTTTAACAGATGCCTGACGGTGATGTCAGATGTTCTTCTCAACTTCGGGTTGAGCCGGGCTTCGGATTTGATGCCTGTTTATTTAACAGGTGCTTGACAGTGAAGTCAAATGTTCCTCTCAACTTCATGTTGAGCCGACCTTCGGGTTAGATGCCTGTTTGTTTAACTGATTCCTGATGGCGAGGTCAGATGTTCCTCTCAACTTCGTGTTGAGCCGACCTTAGGGTTCGATGCCTCTTTATTTAACAGATGCCTGACGGCGAGGTCAGATGTTCTTCTCAACTTCGTGTTGTGTCGGCCTTCGGGTTCGATGCCTGTTTGTTTAACTAATGCCTGATGGAGAGGTCAGATGTTCCTCTCAACTTCAACGTGAGCCGGCCTTCGGGTTCGATACCTGTTTGTTTAATAGATGTTTGATAGCGAGGTCAGATGTTCTTCTCAACTAAGGGTTGAGACGGCCTTCGGGTTTGATGCATGTTTGTTTAACAGATGCCTGGCGGTGAAGTCAGATATTCTTCTCAACTTCGGGTTGAGCCGACCTTCGGGTTCCACTCCTTTTTGTTTAACAGATGCCTGATAGTGAGGGAAGATGTTCTTCTCAACTTCGGGTTTAGCCGGCCTTTGGGTTCGATGCCTGTTTATTTAACAGAAGCCTAGAGGCTTGGTCAGATGTTCTTCTCAACTTCGGGTTGAGCCGGTCTTCGGGTTCGAATCCCGTTTGTTTAACTAATGCCTGACAGCGAGGTTGGATGTTCTTCTCAACTTTGGGTTGAGTCGGCCATCAAATTCGATGCCTGTTTGTTTAACATATGCCTGACAACGAGGTCAGATGTTCTTCTCTACTTTGTGTTGTGCCGGCTTTCGGGTTCGATGCCTGTTTGTTTAACTAATACAGGATGGGGAGGTCAGATATTCCTATCAACTTCAAGTTGAGCCGGCCTTCGGCTTCGATTCTTATTTGTTTAACAGATGTTTGACGGCGAGGTCAGATGTTCTTCTCAATTAAGGATTGAGACGGCCTTCGGGTTCGATGCCTGTTTGTTTAACAGATGCCTGACGGCGAGGAAAAATATTCTTCTCAACTTCGGGTTGAGCCGGCCTTCGGGTTCGATGCCTATTTGTTCAACAGATGCCTGACGGCGAGGTCTAATGTTCTTATCAACTTCGGGTTGAGCCGACCTTCAGGTTCGATGCCTGTTTGTTTAACAGATGCCTGACGGTGAGGTCAAATGTTCTTCTCAACTTCGGGTTGAGCCGGCCTTTAGATTCGATGCCTGTTTGTTTAACAGATGCTTGACAGTGAAGTCAACTGTTCTTCTCACCTTCATGTTGAGCCGACCTTCGGGTTCGATGCCTATTTTTTTAACAGATGCCTGGCGGCGAGGTCAGATGTTCCTCCCAACTTCGTGTTGAGCCGGCCTTCGGGTTCGATGTCTGTTTGTTTAAGAGATGCTTGATGGCGAGGTCAGATGTTCTTATCAACTTCGGGTTGAGCCGCCCTTCGGGTTCGATGCCAGTTTGTTTAACAGATGCTTGACGGTGAGGTCAGATGTTCTTCTCAACTTCGGGTTTAGCCGGCCTTCGGATTTGATGCCTGTTTGTTTAACAGATGCTTGAAAGTGAAGTCAAATGTTCCTCTCAACTTCATGTTGAGCCGACCTTCGGGTTCGATGCCTGTTTAATTAATAAATGCCTGACAGCAAGGTCAGATGTTCCTCTCAACTTCGTGTTGAGCCGGCCTTCGGGTTCTATGCCTGTTTGTTTAACAGATGCCTGACAGCGAGGTCAGATGTTCGTATCAACTTCGGGTTGAGCCGCCCTTCGGGTTTGATGCCTGTTTATTTAACAGATGCCTGACGGTGAGGTCAGATGTTCTTCTCTACTTCGGGTTGAGCCGACCTTCGAATTTGATGACTGTTTATTTAACAGATGCTTGACAGTGATGTCAAATGTTCCTCTCAACTTCATGTTGAGCCGACCTTCGGGTTCGATGCCTGTTTGTTTAACAGATGCCTGACGACGAGGTCAGATGTTCCTCTCAACTTCGTGTTGAGCCGGCCTTCGGGTTCGAAGCCTAATTGTTTAACAGATGCCTGACGGCGAGTTCAGATGTTCTTCTCAACTTCGTGTTGTGCCGGCCTTCGGGTTCGATGCCTGTTTGTTTAAAAGATGCTTGACGGTGAGGTCAGATGTTCTTCTCAACTTCGGGTTGAGCCGGCCTTCGGATTTGATGCCTGTTTGTTTAACAGATGCTTGAAAGTGAAGTTAAATGTTCCTTTCAACTTCATGTTGAGCCGACCTTTGGTTTCGATGCCTGTTTGTTTAACAAATGCCTGATGGCGAGGTCAGATGTTCCTCTCAACTTCGTGTTGAGCCGCCCTTCGGGTTCGATGCCTGTTTGTTTAACAGATTCCTGACGTTGAGGTCAGATGTTCCTCTCAACTTCGTGTTGAGCCGGCCTTAGGGTTCGATGCCTTTTTGTTTAACAGATGCCTGACGACGAGGTCAGATGTTCTTATCAAATTCGTGTTCTGCCGGCCTTTGGGTTCGATGTCTGTTTGTTGAACTAATGTCTGACGGAGAGGTCAGATGTTCCTCTCAAATTCAAGGTTAACTGGCCTTCGGGTTCGATACCTGTTTGTTTAATAGATGTTTGACGGCGAGGTCAGATGTTCTTCTCAACTAAGGGTTGAGACAACCTTTGGGTTTAATGCCTGTTTATTTAACAGATGTCTGACGGTGAGGTCAGATGTTCTTCTCATCTTCGGGTTGAGTCGGCGTTCGGGTTCCACACCTTTTTGTTTAAAAGATGCCTGACGGCGAGGGCACATGTTCTTCTCAACTTCAGGTTGAGCCGGCCTTTGGGTTCGATGCCTGTTTATTTAACAGATGCCTGGCGGCTAGGTCAGATGTTCTTTTCAACTTCGGGTTGAGCCGGCCTTCGGGTTCGATTCCTGTTTGTTTAACTAATTCCTGAGAGAAAGGTCGGATGTTCTTCTCAACTTGGGGTTGAGTCGGCCATCAAATTCGATGCCTGTTTGTTTAACATATGCCTGACAGCGAGGTCAGATGTTCTTCTCAACTTTGTGTTGTACCGGCCTTTGGGTTTGATGCCTGTTTGTTTAACTAATGCGTGATGGGGAGGTCAGATATTCCTATCAACTTCAAGTTGAGCCGGCCTTCGGCATCGATTCCTGTTTGTTTAACAAATGTTTGACAGCGAGGTCAGATGTTCTTCTCAATTAAGGATTGAGACGGCCTTCGGGTTTGTGCCTGTTTATTTAACAGATACTTGACGGCAAGGTCAAATGTTCTTCTAAACTTCGGGTTGAGCCGGCCTTCGGGTTCGATGCCTGTTTGTTTAACAGATGCCTGACGGAGAGGTCTAATGTTCTTATCAACTTCGGGTTGAGCCGCCCTTTGGGTTCGATGCCTGTTTGTTTAACAGATGCCTGATGGCGAGGTCAGATGTTCTTATCAACTTCGGGTTGAGCCGCCCTTCGGGTTCGATGCCTGTTTGTTTAACAGATGCTTGACGGTGAGGGCAGATGTTCTTCTCAACTTCACGTTGAGTCGGCCTTCGGATTTGATTGCTGTTTGTTTAACAGATGCTTTACAGTGAAGTAAAATGTTCCTCTCATCTTCATGTTGAGCCGACCTTCGGGTTCGATGCCAGTTTGTTTAAGAGATACTTGACGGCTAGGTCAGATGTTCCTCTCAACTTCGTGTTTAGTCGACCTTCGGGTTTGATACCTGTTTGTTTTACAGATGCCTGACAGCGAGGTCAGATGTTCTTATCAACTTTGGGTTGGGCCGACCCTCGGGTTCGATGCCTGTTTGTTTAACAGATGCCTGACAGTGAGGTTAGATGTTCTTCTCAACTTCGGGTTGAGCCGGCCTTCGGATTTGATGCCTGTTTATTTAAGAGATGCTTGACAGTGAAGTCAAATATTCCTCTCAACTTCATGTTTATCCGACCTTCGGGTTAGATGCCTGTTTATTTAACAGATGCCTGAAGGCGAGGTCAGATGTTCCTCTCAACTTCGTGTTGAGCCGGCCTTCGGGTTCGAAGCCTAATTGTTTAATAAATGCCTGACAGCGAGTTCAGATGTTCTTCTCAACTTCGTGTTGTGCCGGCCTTCGGGTTCGATGCTTGTTTGTTTAAAAGATGCCTGACGGTGAGGTCAGATGTTCTTCTCAACTTCGGGTTGAGCCAGCCTTCAGATTTGATGCCTGTTTGTTTAACAGATGCTTGACAATGAAGTCAAATGTTCCTCTCAACTTCATGTTGAGTCGACCTTCGGGTTAGATGCCTGTTTGTTTAACAGATGCCTGACAGCGAGGTCATATGTTCCTCTCAACTTCGTGTTGAGCCGAGCTTATGGTTCGATGCCGGTTTGTTTAACAGAAGCCTGACGGCGAGGTCAGATGTTCATCTCAACTTCGTGTTGAGCCGGCCTTCGGGTTCGAAGCCTAATTGTTTAACAGATGCCTGACGGCGAGTTCAGATTTTCTTCTCAACTTGGTGTTGTGCCGGCCTTCGGGTTCGATGTCTGTTTGTTTAATAATGCCTGATGGGGAGATCAGATGTTCCTCTCCACTTCAAGGTAAGCCGGCCTTCGGGTTCGATTCCTGTTTGTTTAACAGATGTTTGACGGAGAGGTCAGATGTTCTTCTCAACTTCGGGTTGAACCGACCTTCGCGTTCCACACCTTTTTGTTTAACAGATGGTTGACGGTGAAGTCAGATGTTCTTCTCAACTTTGGGTTGAGCCGGCCTTTGGGTTCGATGCCTGTTTGTTTTATAGATGCCTGGCGGCTAGGTCAGATGTTCTTCTCAACTTCGGGGTTGAGCCGGCCTTCGGGTTCGATTCTTGTTTCTTTAACTAATTCCTGACAGCAAGGTCGGATGTTCTTCTCAACTTCGATTTGAGTCAGCCATCAAATTCAATGCCTGTTTTTTTAACATATGCATGACAGCAAGGTCAGATGTTCTTCTCAATTTTGTGTGGTGCCGGCCTTCGGGTTCGATGCCTGTTTGTTTAACTAATGCCTGATGGGGAGGTCAGATGTTCCTCTCAACTTCAAGTTGAACCGGGCTTCGGGTTCGATGCCTGTTTGTTTAACAGATTTTTGACATCGAGGACAGAAGTT
Source organism: Lathyrus sativus (assembly GCA_963859935.3). Lineage (NCBI taxonomy): Eukaryota > Viridiplantae > Streptophyta > Magnoliopsida > Fabales > Fabaceae > Lathyrus > Lathyrus sativus. Next base: position 10,583 of record CAWUDS030000562.1, on the reverse strand, counting down.
CTTCTCAATTAAGGATTGAGACGGCCTTCGAGTTCGATGTCTGTTTATTTACCAAATGCCTGACGGCGAGGTCAAATGTTCTTCTCAACTTCGGGTTGAGTCGTCCTTCGAGTTCGATGCCTATTTGTTTAACAGATGCCTGACGGCGAGGTCCAATGTTCTTATCAACTTCGGGTTGAGCTGCCCTTCGGGTTCGATGCCTGTTTATTTAACAGATGCCTGACAGTTAGGTCAGATGTTCTTCTCAACTTCGGGTTGAGCCGGCCTTCAGATTTGATGCCTGTTCGTTTAACAGATGCTTTACAGTGAATTCAAATGTTCCTCTCAACTTCATGTTGAGCCGACCTTCGGGTTCGATGCCTGTTTATTTAACAGATGCCTGACGGCGAGGTCAAATGTTCCTCTCAACTTCGTGTTGAGCCGGCCTTCGGGTTCGATGTCTGTTTGTTTAACAGATGCCTGATGGTGAGGTCAAATATTCTTATCAACTTCGGTTTGATCCGCCCTTCGGGTTCGATGCCTGTTTGTTTAACAGATGCTTGACGGTAAGGTCAGATGATCTTCTCAACTTTGGGTTGAGCCGGCCTTCAGATTTGATGCCTGTTTGTTTAACAGATGCTTGATAGTGAAGTCAAATGTTCCTCTCAACTTCATGTTGAACCGACCTTCGAGTTCGATGCCTATTTGTTTAACAAATGCCTGACGGCGAGGTCAGATGTTCCTCTCAACGTCGTGTTGAGCCGGCCTTCGGGTTCGATGCCTGTTTGTTTAACATATGCCTGACGGCGAGGTCAGATGTTCTTATCAACTTTGGGTTGAGCCGCCCTTCGGGTTCGATGCCTGTTTGTTTCACAGATGTCTGACGGTGAGGTCATATGTTCTTCTCGACTTCGGGTTGATCCGGCCTTCGAATTTGATGACTGTTTGTTTAACAGATGCTTGACAGTGAAGTCAAATGTTCCTTTCAACTTCATGTTAAGCCGACCTTCGGGTTTGATGCCTGTTTGTTTAACAGATGCCTGACGGCGAGGTCAGATGTTCCTCTCAACTTCGTGTTGAGCCGGCCTTCGGGTTCGAAGTCTAATTGTTTAACAGATGCCTGACGGCGAATTCAGATGTTCTTCTCAACTTCGTGTTGTGCCGGCCTTCGGGTTCGATGCCTGTTTGTTTAAAAGATGCTTGACAGTGAAGTCAAATGTTCCTCTCAACTTCATGTTGAACTGACCTTCGAGTTCGATGCCTGTTTGTTTAGCAAATGCCTGACAATGACGTCAGATGTTCCTCTCAACTTCGTGTTGAGCCGGCCTTCGGGTTCGATTTATGTTTGTTTAACAGATGCCTGATGGCGAGGTCAGATGTTCAATCAACTTCGGGTTGAGCCGCCCTTCGGGTTCGATGCCTGTTTGTTTAACAGATGCTTGACAGTGAGGTCAGATGTTCTTCTTAACTTTGGGTTGATCCGGCCTTCGGATTTGATGCCTGTTTGTTTAACAGATGCTTGACAGTGAAGTCAGATGTTCCTCTCAACTTCATGTTGAACCGACCTTCGAGTTCGATGCCTGTTTGTTTAACAAATGCATGACGGCGAGGTCAGATGTTCCTCTCAACATCGCGTTGAGCCGGCCTTCGGGTTCGATGCCTATTTGTTTAATGGATGCCTGACAGCGAGGTCAGATGTTCTTATCAACTTCGGGTTGAACCGCCCTTCAGGTTCGATGCCTGTTTGTTTCACAGATGCCTGACGGTGAGGTCAGATGTTCTTCTCAACTTCGGGTTGATCCGGCCTTCGAATTTGATGACTGTTTGTTTAACAGATTGTCGACAGTGAAGTCAAATGTTCCTTTCAACTTCATGTTGAGCCGACCTTCGGGTTCGATGCCTGTTTGTTTAAAAGATGCCTGACGGCGAGGTCAAATGTTCCTCTCAACTTCGTGTTGAGCCGGCCTTCGGGTTCGAAGCCTAATTGTTTAACAGATGCCTGACGGCGAATTCAGATGTTCTTCTCAACTTCGTGTTGTACCGACCTTCGGGTTCGATGCCTGTTTGTTTAAAAGATGCCTGACGGTGAGGTCAGATGTTCTTCTCAACTTCGATTTGAGCCGGCCTTCGGATTTGATGCCTGTTTCTTTAACAGATGCTTGACAGTGAAGTAAAATGTTCCTCTCAACTTCATGTTGATCCGACCTTCAAGTTCGATGCCTGTTTGTTTAACAAATGCCTGACAGCGAGGTCAGATGTTCCTCTCAACTTTGTGTTGAACTAGCCTTCGGGTTCGATGCCTGTTTGTTTAACAGATGCCTGACGGCGAGGTCAGACGTTCTTCTCAACTTCATGTTGAGCCGACCTTCGGGTTCAATGCCTGTTTCTTTAACAGATGCCTGACGGCGAGGTCAGATGTTCCTCTCAACTTCGTGTTGAGCCGGCCTTCGGTTTTGAAGCCTAATAGTTTAACAGATGCCTGACGGCGAGTTCAGATGTTCTTCTCAACTTCGGGTTGAGCGGCCCTTCGGGTTCGATGCCTGTTTGTTTAAAAGATGCTTGAGGGTGAGGTCAGATGTTCTTCTCAACTTTGGGTTGAGCCGGCCTTCGGATTTGATGCCTGTTTGATTAACAGATGCTTGACAGTGAAGTCAAATGTTCCTCTCAACTTCATGTTGAACCGACCTTCAAGTTCGATGCCTGTTTGTTTAACAAATGCCTGACGGCGAGGTCAGATGTTCCTCTCAACATCGTGTTGGGCCGGCCTTCGGGTTCGATGCCTGTTTGTTTAACAGATGCCTGACGGCAAGGTCAGATGTTCTTATTAACTTCGGGTTGAGCCACCCTTCGGGTTCGATGCCTGTTTGTTTAATAGATGACTGGCGGTGAGATCAGATGTTCTTCTCAGCTTCGGGTTGATTTGGCCTTCGAATTTGATTACTGTTTGTTTAACAGATGCTTGACAGTGAAGTCAAATGTTCCTCTCAACTTCATGTTGAGCCGACCTTCGGGTTCAATGCCTGTTTATTTAACAAATGCCTGACGGCGAGTTCAGATGTTCTTCTCAACTTCGGGTTGAGCCGCCCTTAGGGTTCGATGCCTGTTTTTTTAACAGATGCTTGACGGTGAGGTCACATGCTCTTCTCAACTTTGGGTTGAGCCTGCCTTCGGATTTGATGCCTGTTTGTTTAACAGATGCTTGACTGTGAAGTCAAATGTTCCTTTCAACTTCATGTTGAACCGACCTTCGAGTTCGATGCTTGTTTGTTTAACAAATGCCTGACCGCGAGGTCAGATGTTCCTCTCAACATAATGTTGAGCCGACCTTCGGGTTCGATGCCTGTTTGTTTAACAGATGCCTGACGGCGAGGTCAGATGTTCTTATCAACTTCGGGTTGAGCCGCCCTTCGGGTTCGATGCCTGACTGTGAGGTCAGATGTTCTTCTCAACTTCGGGTTGATCCGACCTTCGAATTTGATGATTGTTTGTTTAACAGATGCTTGACAGTGAAGTCAAATGTCCCTCTCAACTTCTTGTTGAGCCGACCTTCGGGTTCGATGCCTGTTTATTAAACAGATGCCTGACGGCGAGGTCAGATGTTCCTCTCAACTTCGTGTTGAGCCGGCCTTCGGGTTCGAAGCCTAATTGTTTAATAGATGCTTGACGGCGAATTCAGATGTTCTTCTCAACTTCGTGTTGTGCCGGCCTTCGGGGTCGATGCTTGTTTGTTTAAAAGATGCTTGACAGTGAAGTCAAATGTTCTTCTCAACTTCACGTTTAACCGACCTTTTAGTTCGATGCCTGTTTGTTTAACAAATTCCTGACGGCGAGGTCAGATGTTCCTCTCAACTTTGTGTTGGGCCAGCCTTCGGATACGATGTCTGTTTGTTTAAAAGATGCATGATGGTAAGGTCAGATGTTCTTATCAACTTCGGGTTGAGCCGCCCTTCGGGTTCGATGCCTGTTTGTTTAACAGATGCTTGACGGGAGGTCAGATGTTCTTCTCAACTTTGGGTTGAGTCGGCCTTCGGATTTGATGCCTGTTTGTTTAACAGATATTTGACAGTGAAGTCAAATGTTCCTCTCAACTTCATGTTGAACCGACCATCGAGTTCGATGCCTGTTTGTTTATCAAATGCTTGACGGCGAGGTCAGGTGTTCCTCTCAACATCGTGTTGAGCAGGCCTTCGAGTTCGATGCCTGTTTGTTTAACAGATGCCTGACAGCGAGGTCAGATGTTCTTATCAACTTCGGGGTTAGCCGCCCTTCGGGTTCGATGCTTGTTTGTTTCACAGATGCCTGACGGTGAGGTCAGATGTTCTTCTCAACTTTGGGTTGATCCGGCCTTCGAATTTGATGACTGTTGGTTTAACAGATGCTGGACAGTGAAGTCAAATGTTCCTCTCAACTTCATGTTAAGCTGATCTTCGGGTTCGATGCCTGTTTGTTTAACAGATGCCTGATGACGAGGTCAAATGTTCCACTCAACTTCGTGTTGAGCCGGCCTTCGGGTTCGAAGCCTAATTATTTAACAGATGCCTGACGGCGAACTCAGAAGTTCTTCTCAACTTCGTGTTGTGCCGGCCTTCGGATTTCAATGCCTGTTTGTTTAAAAGATGTCTGACGGTGAGGTAAGATGTTCTTCTCAACTTAGGGTTGAGCCGGCCTTCGGATTTGATGCCTGTTTGTTTAACAGATGCTTGACAGTGAAGTAAAATGTTCCTCTCAACTTCATGTTGATCCGACCTTCGGGTTCGATGGTTGTTTGTTTAACAAATGCCTGACGGCGAGGTCAGATGTTCCTCTCAACTTCGTGTTGAACTGGCCTTCGGGTTCGATGCCTGTTTTTTAACAGATGCCTGACAGCGAGGTCAGATGTTCTTATCAACTTCGGGTTCGATGCCTGTTTGTTTAACATATGCCTGACGGTGAGGTCAGATGTTCTTCTCAACTTCGGGTTGAGCCGGCCTTCGACTTTAATGACTGTTTGTTTAACAGATGCTTGACAATGAAGTCAAATGTTCCTCTCAACTTCATGTTGAGCCGACCTTCGGGTTCAATGCCTGTTTTTTTAACAGATGCCTGACAGCGAGGACAGATGTTCCTCTCAACTTCGTGTTTAGCCGGCCTTCGGTTTCAAAGCCTAATTGTTTAACAGATGCCTGGCGGCGAGTTCAGATGTTCTTCTCAACTTCGGGTTGGGCCGCCCTTCGGGTTTGATGCCTGTTTGTTTAACAGATGCTTGACGGTGAGGTCAGATGTTCTTCTCAACTTTGGGTTGAGTCTGCCTTCGGATTTGATGCCTGTTTGTTTAACAGATGCTTGACTGTGAAGTCAAATGTTCCTCTCAACTTCATGTTGAACAGATCTTCGAGTTCGATGCCTGTTTGTTTAACAAATGCCTGACGGCGAGGTCATATGTTCCTCTCAACATCGTGTTGAGCCGGCCTTCGGGTTCGATGCCTGTTTGTTTAACAGATGCCTGACGGCGAGGTCAGATGTTCTTATCAACTTCGGGTTGAGCCGCCCTTTGGGTTCGATGCCTGTTTGTTTAATAGATGCCTGACGGTGAGGTCAGATGTTTTTCTCAACTTCGGGTTGATCCGGCCTTCGAATTTGACGACTGTTTGTTTAACAGATGCTTGACAGTGAAGTCAAATGTTCCTCTCAACTTCTTGTTGAGCCGACCTTCGGGTTCGATGCCTGTTTGTTTAATAGATGCCTGACGGCGAGGTCAGATGTTCCTCTCAACTTCGTGTTGAGCCGCCCTTCGGGTTCGAAGCCTAATTGTTTAACAGATGCCTGACGGAGAATTCAGATGTTCTTCTCAACTTCGTGTTGTGCCGGCCTTCGGGGTCGATGCCTGTTTGTTTAAAAGATGCTTGACAGTGAAGTCAAATGTTCTTCTCAACTTCATGTTGAACCGACCTTCGAGTTCGATGCCTGTTTGTTTAACAAATGCCTGACGGCGAGGTCAGATGTTCCTCTCAACTTCGTGTTGAGCCAGCCTTCGGGTTCGATGTCTGTTTGTTTAACAGATGCCTGATGGCGAGGTCAGATGTTCTTATAAACTTCGGGTTGAGCCTCCCTTCGGGTTCGATGCCTGTTTGTTTAACAGATGCTTGACGGTGAGGTCAGATGTTCTTCTCAACTTCATGTTGAACCGACCTTCGAGTTCGATGCCTGTTTGTTTAACAAATGTCTGACGGCGAGGTCAGATGTTCCTCTCAACTTCGTGTTGAGCCGCCCTTCGGGTTCGAAGCCTAATTGTTTAACAGATGCCTGACGGCGAATTCAGATGTTCTTCTCAACTTCGTGTTGTGCCGGCCTTCGGGGTCGATGCCTGTTTGTTTAAAAGATGCTTGACAGTGAAGTCAAATGTTCTTCTCAACTTCATGTTGAGCAGACCTTCGAGTTTGATGCCTGTTTGTTTAACAAATGCCTGACGGCGAGGTCAGATGTTCCTTTCAACTTCGTCTAGAGCCAGCCTTCGGGTTCGATGTCTGTTTGTTTAACAGATGCCTGATGGTGAGGTCAGATGTTCTTATCAACTTCGGGTTCGATGCCTGTTTGTTTAAAAGATGCCTGACAGCGAGGTAAGATGTTCTTCTCAACTTCGATGCCTGTTTGTTTAACAGATGCCTGACGGCGAATTCAGATGTTCTTCTCAACTTCGTGTTGTGCCGGCCTTCGGGGTCGATGCCTGTTTGTTTAAAAGATGCTTGACAGTGAAGTCAAATGTTCTTCTCAACTTCATGTTGAACCGACCTTCGAGTTCGATGCCTGTTTGTTTAACAAATGCCTGACGGCGAGGTCAGATGTTCCTCTCAACTTCGTGTTGAGCCAGCCTTCGGGTTCGATGTCTGTTTGTTTAACAGATGCCTGATGGCGAGGTCAGATGTTCTTATCAACTTCGGGTTGAGCCACCCTTCGGGTTCGATGCCTGTTTGTTTAACAAATGCTTGACGGTGAGGTGAGATGTTCTTCTCAACTTTGGGTTGAGCCGGCCTTCGGATTTGATGCCTGTTTGTTTAACAGATGCTTGACAGTGAAGTCAGATGTTCCTCTCAACTTCATGTTGAACCGACCATCGAGTTCGATGCCTGTTTGTTTAACAAATGCTTGATGACGAGGTTAGATGTTCCTCTCAACATCGTGTTGAGCCGGCCTTCGGGTTCGATGCCTGTTTGTTTAACAGATGCCTGACGGCGAGGTCAGATATTCTTATAAACTTCGGGTTGAGCCGCCCTTCGGGTTCCCTGCCTGTTTGTTTCACAGTTGCCTGACAGTGAGGTCAGATGTTCTTCTCAACTTTGGCTTGATCCGGCCTTCGAATTTGATGACTGTTTGTTTAACAGATGCTTGACAGTGAAGTCAAATGTTCCTCTCAAATTCATGTTGAGCCGACCTTCGGGTTCGATGCCTGTTTGTTTAACAGATGCCTGACAGTGAGGTCAAATGTTCCTCTCAACTTCGTGTTGAGCCGGCCTTCGGGTTCGAAGCCTAATTGTTTAACAGATGCCTGACGGCGAATTCAGATATTCTTCTCAACTTTGTGTTGTGCCGGCCTTCGGGTTCGATGCCTGTTTGTTTAAAAGATGCCTGACGGTGAGGTCAGATGTTCTTCTCAACTTCGGGTTGAGCCGGCCTTCGGATTTGATGCCTGTTTGTTTAACAGATGCTTGACAGTGAAGTAAAATGTTCCTTTCAACTTCATGTTGATCCGACCTTCGGGTTGATGCCTATTTGTTTAACAAATGCCTGACGGCAAGGTCAGATGTTCCTCTCAACTTCGTGTTGAACTGGCCTTCGGGTTCGATGCCTGTTTGTTTAACAGATTCCTGACGGCGAGGTCAGATGTTCTTATCAACTTCGGGTTGAGCCGCCCTTCGGGTTCGATGCCTGTTTGTTTAACAGATGCCTGACAGTGAGGTCAGATGTTCTTCTCAACTTCGGGTTGAACCGACCTTCGCGTTCCACACCTTTTTGTTTAACAGATGGTTGACGGTGAAGTCAGATGTTCTTCTCAACTTTGGGTTGAGCCGGCCTTTGGGTTCGATGCCTGTTTGTTTTATAGATGCCTGGCGGCTAGGTCAGATGTTCTTCTCAACTTCGGGGTTGAGCCGGCCTTCGGGTTCGATTCTTGTTTCTTTAACTAATTCCTGACAGCAAGGTCGGATGTTCTTCTCAACTTCGATTTGAGTCAGCCATCAAATTCAATGCCTGTTTTTTTAACATATGCATGACAGCAAGGTCAGATGTTCTTCTCAATTTTGTGTGGTGCCGGCCTTCGGGTTCGATGCCTGTTTGTTTAACTAATGCCTGATGGGGAGGTCAGATGTTCCTCTCAACTTCAAGTTGAACCGGGCTTCGGGTTCGATGCCTGTTTGTTTAACAGATTTTTGACATCGAGGACAGAAGTTCTTCTCAATTAAGGATTGAGACGGCCTTCGAGTTCGATGTCTGTTTATTTACCAAATGCCTGACGGCGAGGTCAAATGTTCTTCTCAACTTCGGGTTGAGTCGTCCTTCGAGTTCGATGCCTATTTGTTTAACAGATGCCTGACGGCGAGGTCCAATGTTCTTATCAACTTCGGGTTGAGCTGCCCTTCGGGTTCGATGCCTGTTTATTTAACAGATGCCTGACAGTTAGGTCAGATGTTCTTCTCAACTTCGGGTTGAGCCGGCCTTCAGATTTGATGCCTGTTCGTTTAACAGATGCTTTACAGTGAATTCAAATGTTCCTCTCAACTTCATGTTGAGCCGACCTTCGGGTTCGATGCCTGTTTATTTAACAGATGCCTGACGGCGAGGTCAAATGTTCCTCTCAACTTCGTGTTGAGCCGGCCTTCGGGTTCGATGTCTGTTTGTTTAACAGATGCCTGATGGTGAGGTCAAATATTCTTATCAACTTCGGTTTGATCCGCCCTTCGGGTTCGATGCCTGTTTGTTTAACAGATGCTTGACGGTAAGGTCAGATGATCTTCTCAACTTTGGGTTGAGCCGGCCTTCAGATTTGATGCCTGTTTGTTTAACAGATGCTTGATAGTGAAGTCAAATGTTCCTCTCAACTTCATGTTGAACCGACCTTCGAGTTCGATGCCTATTTGTTTAACAAATGCCTGACGGCGAGGTCAGATGTTCCTCTCAACGTCGTGTTGAGCCGGCCTTCGGGTTCGATGCCTGTTTGTTTAACATATGCCTGACGGCGAGGTCAGATGTTCTTATCAACTTTGGGTTGAGCCGCCCTTCGGGTTCGATGCCTGTTTGTTTCACAGATGTCTGACGGTGAGGTCATATGTTCTTCTCGACTTCGGGTTGATCCGGCCTTCGAATTTGATGACTGTTTGTTTAACAGATGCTTGACAGTGAAGTCAAATGTTCCTTTCAACTTCATGTTAAGCCGACCTTCGGGTTTGATGCCTGTTTGTTTAACAGATGCCTGACGGCGAGGTCAGATGTTCCTCTCAACTTCGTGTTGAGCCGGCCTTCGGGTTCGAAGTCTAATTGTTTAACAGATGCCTGACGGCGAATTCAGATGTTCTTCTCAACTTCGTGTTGTGCCGGCCTTCGGGTTCGATGCCTGTTTGTTTAAAAGATGCTTGACAGTGAAGTCAAATGTTCCTCTCAACTTCATGTTGAACTGACCTTCGAGTTCGATGCCTGTTTGTTTAGCAAATGCCTGACAATGACGTCAGATGTTCCTCTCAACTTCGTGTTGAGCCGGCCTTCGGGTTCGATTTATGTTTGTTTAACAGATGCCTGATGGCGAGGTCAGATGTTCAATCAACTTCGGGTTGAGCCGCCCTTCGGGTTCGATGCCTGTTTGTTTAACAGATGCTTGACAGTGAGGTCAGATGTTCTTCTTAACTTTGGGTTGATCCGGCCTTCGGATTTGATGCCTGTTTGTTTAACAGATGCTTGACAGTGAAGTCAGATGTTCCTCTCAACTTCATGTTGAACCGACCTTCGAGTTCGATGCCTGTTTGTTTAACAAATGCATGACGGCGAGGTCAGATGTTCCTCTCAACATCGCGTTGAGCCGGCCTTCGGGTTCGATGCCTATTTGTTTAATGGATGCCTGACAGCGAGGTCAGATGTTCTTATCAACTTCGGGTTGAACCGCCCTTCAGGTTCGATGCCTGTTTGTTTCACAGATGCCTGACGGTGAGGTCAGATGTTCTTCTCAACTTCGGGTTGATCCGGCCTTCGAATTTGATGACTGTTTGTTTAACAGATTGTCGACAGTGAAGTCAAATGTTCCTTTCAACTTCATGTTGAGCCGACCTTCGGGTTCGATGCCTGTTTGTTTAAAAGATGCCTGACGGCGAGGTCAAATGTTCCTCTCAACTTCGTGTTGAGCCGGCCTTCGGGTTCGAAGCCTAATTGTTTAACAGATGCCTGACGGCGAATTCAGATGTTCTTCTCAACTTCGTGTTGTACCGACCTTCGGGTTCGATGCCTGTTTGTTTAAAAGATGCCTGACGGTGAGGTCAGATGTTCTTCTCAACTTCGATTTGAGCCGGCCTTCGGATTTGATGCCTGTTTCTTTAACAGATGCTTGACAGTGAAGTAAAATGTTCCTCTCAACTTCATGTTGATCC